>BMAV01019226.1:130182-166563 GCA_019973955.1 Trichonephila inaurata madagascariensis
TTTTTTGACAAGAAGATTTGCGATTTGTTTCAAAATGCCGTTTTACAGACGATGTTCTGCATACCACTATTCTAGAAAATAAAGCACACACCGTTTTGTCGCCTTTACTAATCATGCCATATTTCTGGATTCACCTAATTTGAAATTCTCTGTTACACTGTCTATATTACCTTTTTTATTCTTTTGCTGAACTAGTCAAGTTAAATAACACTTAAAAATCGTAAATATAACACAAATAAACTTTAAAATATAGATGCGTCAATGAAATTGACTATGCTATGCGTAGACAAACTTTACATCCTAAACAACTGTAGTCCTCGACGAAACTAAGGCAAGTTAATAACAAACGAGTGTACCCCCCCCCCCCCCGCCGCTTTGCAAGCGATCGCTCGTGTTTGTTCGTAATACGTCAAAGTGAACTTTGTTTTTGAATGCAAACCATTTTGATCGTTCACGTGCCCAAAACATTTTGTCGCGTGCCATTGATGGCACGCGTGCCACTGCTTCGCCATCCTTGTTGTAGAGGATCTGATGTATGTTAAATCTATCGTGGCTCAAAATCTTCCAGTTGGCGTAGTGAGGTAATTTGAAGAAGAGGCGCCAGCTCCGGTATCATCCTTGCCCCTTGACCGTGGCTCAGAATTACAAGGTCCGTTGCCAATAGCCTTTGGGTTGCTTTATAGTGCGACGTTAAAAAACATTCAAGCACGCAATTTTCTTAAAAATTTTAAATTTTTAAAAGTTGGAACAAAAAATTTTCTCAATACCTGCTGACGACTTTCCCTATTTTTTATTTTTATTTTTCAAACAAATAATTTTGAAAATTTAGAATCTTGTTACATTATTATTATTTTTATCTCGCATCAAAGATTTTTTTTTTTAAATTATTACTTTTTTAAAAAATTGCAATTAAAAGAATTAATTCATGAAAGGAAAAAAAAAGCTTTATTTACACTAAATGGTGAATCAGAATTTCAAAAGTCTGAAATATGTCATATTAATAAATGAATTCTAAATACCCCGAAAACTTAAGAATACAAAAATACTTGGTAAGTATTTTGCTAATGTTTTCTAAATCTAAAATTATTCAGAGGATTTAAGTATAAATCTGTAACATTTTTATTTTCCTGATGAATAATTGCATGTTTATTCCTCCTCAGAACTTATGCGGTATCCTTTTTCCTCAGCGTTAGTGCAATTTATAAGTTAATATTCCTCCATGCATAAAAATCATAATCGGCCAATACTCACATGCGTCCGGGATAGATCATGTCGTTGACGTCATCGCAGTCTCTTCCTCTCCAAGCGTCTCCTCTGAAGGTCTGAAAAATACAAAATTAATACATAGCTCATGTGTCGATTCTGTGTCGCTCTCTCAATGCAATCTTAAATACAGCAGTAAGTTAAATATATTGGTAAAAATTTAAAACATTTTTCGATACTTAATATTATACCATCGATCCATTTCGCCGAATCAAAAAGACGTCGCCAGCTCGAAAAATGTTGCCAAATGCTATCATCGTTATTATTACTGTGTTCGAAGATGTGTGGGAACGGTTCCCACTATTGGCTGCTTATAACGTTATTTGGCGACCTACTTTGATTTGACGAAATTGGTCGACGACATATAATACGTAAGTACGCATTTTTCTTTTAGCTCGGTTGTGAGATTTTTAAGGATTTATATAACCCAGTAATTTCGTTCCAGATTATTAAATGGAATAAATTCGTGGTGGTCACATGATAAATGTAATCGGATATTTTCCATCGAGTTCAAAGGTAACATTATATTAATTGCACTTGCAAAATCCAGATACAATTTCACATTAAATATTCGCGTAAAAATGTTCAAATACTAATATTCTTCAAAAAAGATTTTCAAACTTTAAAAAAAGAAAATCTCTTTATTTATAAGGTTACTTTTAAACACAAGCGTATTTTTTTACCAATACATTATTATTGCTAACAAATATGTAATAAATAAAGTTAAAGTTTTAAAATAAAGTTTTAATAAAAAGAAAAAGTTGGCAACAGTAAGGCATTTGAACTGATTGATTAGAAACAAGTGACTGCATTTATCATGTGACTATGACGTCACATGAATTTAGTCTACTTCCGAGTATTCCTGTAATTACGTAAATTTTTGAAAGTAAGTTATATACTCCAAGAACAAAAAAAATTTTACTCCATTCATGACGATCATAATTAATCATTCTGTCAAGTAATCTAGTATTTTATCTATTTTTCTTATCAATTTCATAAGTCTTACGGTTTATTTTAATTAGATTGTACAAAATGGCGTTATCTGAAATGTAATTTTAAAAAATTAATCATATTTGAAAAAACAAGATGTTAGTAAGCTAATATTTTGCTCAAATACTCTTTTTATTATTACTTATCTAAAGGATTGCTGCGTTTTTATTTATTTATTTATTATGTTAGGTTCTCAACCGTCACAAATTGTTTGCGCTATATATCCCCTCCCCCTTCTTTTAATTCATTCGAATATCTAATACTACATTTTCCCGATCACTGACTCTGTTTTTAATAGGCAATCATAAAACAAGATAGAAATTTTTTTTTACAA
The DNA here is from genome assembly GCA_019973955.1 of Trichonephila inaurata madagascariensis. Taxonomy (NCBI): domain Eukaryota; kingdom Metazoa; phylum Arthropoda; class Arachnida; order Araneae; family Nephilidae; genus Trichonephila; species Trichonephila inaurata. The sequence goes on from BMAV01019226.1 coordinate 132,770, forward strand.
GAAAGTAGATTTTTTCTTCAAAAAAAAAAAAATTATTTAGATGGAAGGAACATAATCTATTGATTGATCTTTTGGTATGATGCCAAATAAATACGATATGTTGCAACTTCTTATCCGGCTTTATCGGACTTTTTTCCCCTCAGACATATTAAATGATCTGATGATTACAGTGCTAAAAAAAGGATGTCAAGCAAAAATATTTATTATTTTCATAGATACGTGTCTAATTTTTACACAAGTTTAAACATGATGCAAAAAATAACAGATTTAACTGTTTCTATCGAAATAATTATAGCAAAGTAGTTCATCTTTTCTTCATTATTATTATTATTATTATTTTACTCAAGCGAAAGGTTGGAAAAAATGGTAAAGAAACCTCAGTTTTGCAGTTTAAAACGCTTACTGTTTTATTCGTTTTCAGTGGATTTTAATGTTCAAGCTGTGAACCTGCTTAAACAACTTACACTTGTCAGAGAGTAATTGTAATTTTTGTGAAAATTGTAAAATGCAAACAATTACCATTGATTGAACAAGGTAAGATCTTTAGTTTTAAAGAATGTGGTTAAAGAGAGACTCAGATAAGAGATTACCAGATCCAAGATTGGAGTTGGTAATTCTTTAAAAGATAAGATATTTATACGAAATTGAAGAGTACCTACTGTCCGTCTGCATTGACTCCACATTAAACTAGTAATTGTTAGTCGAAGAACTCGTAAAAAGCTTTCTTCAATAATTATGACACATTTTAACCTTCCATGCACCAAAAAATTGTGCTTAGTACTCTATTAAAAAACATGCACACGAAAATTTAATAAAATGAAATACCAACCACCTCTAAGAGACATGAAATGCAATGCCTCGAGTTTGCAAAGAAACATGTTGCTTTTTTGAGATAAGTGGCACAATGTTATTCTTTTTTTCAGATAAAAAAAGCTTCACCTCGACGAACCATGCAAGTTTAGACATTATTGGCATGATATCCGGTGTGTGAACCATCCAGGTTCTCGAAGAGACGATATCTGTGATGATTTTGCGCTGCTAATGGAAGAACAGCAAATGAAAAACAAAAACTAATTCTGAAGACCACCAAGACATCCTTGCAGAAAATTTATTGCCGGAGGTGCCTCTGGTAACATTCGAAGAGTCAGTGACGTCTTAAAGCTTTTTTGGGGCCCTTGGCCCTTATGCAAAAGTAGGCCCCACCTGCGACCCTTTTAAATAAACATTAAACGCCATACGTAGTCAAATACTCGTGCAAACGATAACCCGAAACAAATAAATGTGCATGACTCACAATTTCACAAACATAGACACAAACCGAGTCGACCGACTGCCATCTTTCAACTAAATCAGTCATGATGATGCATGGTGGCAGACCTACACGCGGGCGATGAACATGACATAATAAAGAAATCTGGTTACTATTGCCAGTTAACACCTAGTTTTAAATTCCTATATAGTTTTTCTCTGAATATACATTTGACAATTAAAATTATTTAAATCATGACCTTATGGAGCCTGAGTTGAGAACAAAACGAGCCCTCTCCCTTGAAGCTCCGGGCCCATTTGGTTCATGCCTTAAGACGTCCCTACGGAGAGTGCATATTCCAAATGGACAATGAATGCCTACATTATTCAAGCTGTGTAAAAAGTTCTGGTTTCAAACTAATAACGTTCACTTCTTAAGTGACCAACAAGAAGCCCTGACCCAACGACTGAAGTCCAACGAAAAATTTGTAGGGCATTTTGGTGCTTGAAACTTACGGAAGTCGTAAAACTTACACCTCCGAAAAGTAATTTAAAGTGGCTCTTGAGAATTGTTGGAAAAACACCTCAAAGAACACTTTGAAACACTTTTCAACTCTATAACCTCGAGAATAATTAAAGTAACAAATAAGAAATGGAAGTTTTGAATTATTAGCAACTTTGTAAATAAAACGTGATGCGGAATCAATAATTTTTTTTCCAGCTTTCTACCTGTATAAAAGACAAAAGCAAATTTTCGAATAAAAAATAATTTAAATTTTCGCATTACTTTTATAGATACAGATAAAACTGTGATTTTTTGCAGAGTTTAAATTCGCATAAAATTTCAAACACTTAGTTCTAAAGTTATCGAAGATTTTCGCCTTATCATTTTTTCCAGGACTGTTAAATTTACATCAACAAGACTCAAATAATCTAAAAGTTTGAATAACAGGAGTTCAAATAACACAGGACAGTTTAGTTGACAATCGAGTAAGAAGCTTGATTGGTAGCATTCAGAACACTGGGAAATTTAAAATAATCAGCTTTTTTCACGGAAAACTTTCAATAAATAATTCTTCAGAAGGTTTCTTTTTTTTATTTTACAGCTTTTAAACCACTTTAAAAAAACACAGCAATTCTTCTTTATGTCTCAGTTTCCTATTTTTGACGACCAAAAAAACCCAGGTAGCATTTTCGTTTCTGAGTAACAATTTGATGAAAAGTTGGTTTTTGATAGAAATAAGCATCATCAGCGCTTCTTAAGTAATCTCATGATTATGTCTGCATTTGAAAAATGTTAGCCAAAAATGGTTGCAATCATCTTTCAGCTGATTCACGTAAAATGATCACGTTGTATATGATATTTTTTTACAGACAACTGCGCAGTGGGCTTTGTCCATTTATAGAAAGGGCAAGTAATTTCGAATGAAGTGTTCTTTTTAAATAAGTGTTATAATAATCTATTTATTTATATTTCAGAGATCAGTAGTTGTGGGTTTTAAATGGGCTGTAATGGTGAAGTCATTAAAATATATCTATTTACATTGAAGAAGATATTTAATTTAAACCGATTTATTATTGAATGGTTTAAGTCGAAGGTAAAATTATACAGCGAAAATGTATAAAATCAATGTATCTTTTTTTTTATTCATTTATATTAAAAATTCAGAACATTCGAGTGTCAGTTTAATAAACCATTTTTAAAATAAAAAATAGCGCCCTCACCTCAATAATACTGTAATGATCCCCATCCAGGTCAATGAAAGGTTTCAATTTGCTCAAAATACTGCAAAGGAAAATAGAACATTCTAAATGTATCTATATCGGAACAAAATTAATTGATAATATATATTTTTCTGGAGAAAACAATATTTTGAGAATATATGAAAAAAGAAAAGCATATCATTAAGTCATGGTTTGGATTAAGCAATAAGGTATTAACGTATAATCAAAGGACAAGACACACCTCAAGTTCTATTTTAATTTAAAGCAATCACGTTAAGAATTAGATATTCCAAACTGTCTTAGAAAGTTGATCCAGATAGAGAAAATAAAAACAATATTTTTTCTTTTTACCTATGTATTGTTCGACAAACGAAACTGACTCCAGGCAACTCGCAAGCAGAACTCAGGTCTTCAACCATGGACTATTAATTAAACAATAAAATGCAAAAGTGAATAATCTATAGGAAAAAGTCTTAAACGTGCTGATTTAATATTTATAAATGACTTTTAATCAAATATTTGGAAATGAAAATATTTTAATATATAGCTTTCAAAAACTAGTAAACAATTAGAAACTAATAAGTGGGAGAAAATGATAATACTTTTAATATTTATGCACACGAAATGGCAGCATAGTAATCAGTAAAAATCAAACAGAATCTCTAACGTAGTAGATATGCCCAATATGATTCGAAATTATTTGTACAAGTTTATGTACATTAATTAATTATGGAAAGCTGCAAATTACACTTGCAATTTAAAACTATTATGTTAATTAATTTATCCTGCAAATTACGGAGTGAACTTTTTTCTGCTTCTACATTTTTCAATTCCATGTCTGATATGACATGAAAATCCATTTAATAATTTTATAATCTTAGCTATTTTGCTTAAATTCAAAAGAAAATTTTGATTTACCTTAATAAAAATTAATAAAATTTTCTAATTTAACAATAATTCTGTAATAATACGGATAATTTTTGTATACAATGGTTCTCGCGGTAACCATTGTTTAGTCACGTGAATCTAGCAACCAATCACCAGATTCTCATGTAAATGGGCTGGAAAAAAAGTACCAGTAAAAAGTTGGCTTTTCTCCTCAACACCCAGGCTATTTGTGGGTTTGCATGTAAACCGGGCCTTTTTTATTTTACTAATACAGTTAATCACATGTTTAAGTATAAATAGTTTCCAAATTATTTTCAAACTTTAAATTTAAAAAAAAAATTGGTAAAATCAGGAAAATAACAAAAAAAAAAAAAAAAAAAAAATTTTTTTTTCACTTACCCAGTGAAAGAAGGGTAGAACCCTGGATCCACTTCTGGACATTCGCACTGCACTTTCCATGCCACCCTGAAAAACGCACCGTTTTATTATTAGTTTGTTCCGATTTCCGAAATAATAACATACTATCAGACAATTAATTGTATTATTAAACATCTTGACTCTGCTGCCTGTTGGAAATGAAACTGAGCTAAATTAAGAACTAAATAATCAGAAGTGGAATTTATCTCGGAAAAGTTTTAATCCCTGCATGTAAAAAATAAATTGCTGTATAAACATGTCTGAAAAAGTAAAATCCTCTTACTATGATTTAATTTTTTAAAAAAAACCGTTATATTATGTAATACTAATTAAAACATTTAATTATAAACATCTTACTGTGATTTAATACCTTAACTTAAAAACTATTGAAAGATAAAGCTTATTAAACATTTAACTTTTATTCAAAAAAGAGTTACAGGAAAGGTATAAGTATTTGTAAAAACTAATTATAATTAACTACTTTATTTTAATTTTTAAATAATCACTGATGCATATTAAAAATATAGTTTTATTTTTAATGTGAGAAAAAACAAATTTCTATGTGTAAAATAAAAAATACTAACAAAAAATACATCAGTTCTAATTCCAGAAGCTAGAAGAAATTTTACGAAGTAAACAAAAATGAAATACATAAAAAAATAACTATTTTAGATTTTTCCATTTGAAGTAAAAAAAAAAAAAAAAATAGAAATATTCGTGAACAATTATTTTGACTGACAAACACAATTTCATCGAATAGAATGTGGATGCTCGTCCATTCAAAACATTCTTAATTCGAATTTTCGAAACATGCTTACATCTGGTTCAGGGAACAAATGGCAGTATTCCATTCCTTCATCCACATGGCAGATACCCAAACTGTAACAAACTACATCAGGAGTTTCTTTGTTGCTCAACCTAAAGAAAAACAAAGAGAAATCAAATTAAGTAACTAGCAAAAAGATATTTGTAACTTATCTAAAATATGAAACCTTTTTAAAACGCACAGAAAATTTCCAAAATTAAATTTCATGTTTCATTTCCTATAACTTTTTTTTGTGTGTAATTTAAATATCAGATCCTTATATAAAAATGCATGCATAGTATTTGAAATTGGGAATTTAATATTATCTTTTCCATGGCTCGTTTCTTCGAGGCAACTTTCAATTTTTTTTATTTTTAATAATAAGGTTTATTTCAATTTTAGTTTGTGATATATTGAAAAAAGTATATAATTTATTCGTATGCAGTTATTATTTAGAATTTGCTTAGGATAGTATGGTGTCGTGGTGTGCCGTTGTTACTGTAGTGTTGGCCAATTGTGTAAATACTACGTTGAAGAATTCAAGACGATGTGATGCAGTGTTGGTTTTAGACTCGAGATCTAAGCGATATTCTTGAGTCTGGTCTGATCAGTAAGCGACTCTCTCTGGTTTCGCCTCACTATTTCTTTAAAGACGGATTATGTCACGTCTTCAAAGGAAGACACGTGATACAGAATGATTTCTGTTGGATGCAGCTAAGATAACTATTCAACCATTGGTCCCTTCTAATACCTCGTAAGGTGGACTTTGAAGTCGGAGATTGGCATAAGAACTAAGTTGGTTTCTCACAAGCCTTGACCAAAGAAAGATCAAAGGTTGACTTGACAGAATTTGTGTGTCAGCATTGTCCTGTTTTGTAGATACTTTCCCACTAGAAACTAACTAAGAGACCGTTGGAAAATATTTAGTTACTTAGAAGGAGACCACTGGATGTTATTTATGAAATCTTCCGTTTTTTAAGTACTTAATACAAAAAATTCATCTTCCATTTTATATAGTAGGTGAGGGGAGAAGAAACCCAAGATAAATAAGAGTGAAGAACGTATGAAATGTAAGGCGATATTATGCAATTAGACGAAATACAAATGCCTATTTACGCGTTCTCTACAAGTATAGATAGAAATATTGGCATCCAATGTCCGGGCACAAATTGAATCGATGAATCGTGTTCAAGGCAACTTGTTCTAATTTATTTCATTGCCGATGAGTATATTCCGTCGTTATGAGTCAAAATCCCGTGGATTGTTTTGATACATCTTGCCTCACAAATCAAAATTAAAATTGGTAAGATCAATAAACTGTGAAAGGTAGAAATTCTTCGAGACAATACCGTCAGGGGTAAAAAATGAGTACTATTATCTCTATAGAAGCAGTATACTTTTTATCCTTTCCTTCAGTTCCCGTTCTCCCTCCTTCCTGAACTGTACCTCTCACATTTCAAAGTCATTCTGCTCCACAGTTAATTCTAAATATTATTGCCTCTCTCACTGTGTCTTACATTCAAACAATTTTTAGTTCCCTCTTTCCCACGTTCGAATCAGTTTATCTTGGACCCTTTAAAAAAACAAATCCGTACCTTGTATAGCCCAATTAGCATATAGACCCAAACGGAATATAATTAAAGGTTTGAATATAAAGCATTTAGCAATTTCAGACACCACTGTATACTGCAATTCTGTATATAACATGACGCAAGAAATACTCACTTTTCTATGATGGCTGGTCCCCATAAATGCACGAGTATATCACATAAGATGGCGTACTCCGAAGGCAAATAGGTGCATAGCTCAGATACCGTATCAGTCACTGTTCTGTTATTCACTTCAGCCACTTGTTCTAAAAGACCTACCAGCACAGTGCAAGCTGAACAAAAAAAAATGTACATTAATACTACTTTGTTTAATATATATTGAATTATTATTAATTAGTATATATTGAATTGTTGAGACTTAATAACACCATAACAATTTTAAAATCAGCCTGGATGCAATTTTTTTTTCGTTAAAAAAAAAAAGTCTTCCTTTGATTGATTTTCTGTTGAGTTCGGCTTTCTTCTTGAGTAAGTCGTAAAAATTTCTGATTTTAATTGTTCTTTTTCGCCGTGTTTAAATTCAGGTATTCTTAATCAAGAATTCGTGAACAATTTGAGTGAGTTCATGTGTAGATAAAAAAAAAAGAAGAAATTCATTATTTCTATATTTTTAGTGACATCTATAATTAGATCTTTATTTATTTTGCTTATATTAAGATTTGAAATAAATTACAGTATATAATATTACTTAGATGAAAAATTAGTGCACCATTGCAGAAAGTTTTTTATTTAAAATTAATAACAGTAATTTCAAATTGTTTTTAAGAAATAATATATAATTTGTGTATATATTTAACGCTTTTATGTGTTAAAATAGTTTAGAATGTATGTGTATTATTTAATGCGATACGAAAAAAATCACGTATGTTAGTAAAAAGATTTTTTTGGTTATGTTTATTGCTTATCAGTATAAGAGCACACAATTAATTCCTTTTGAAACTTCTTTTTATTTTGATTTGTTTTACACAAGACTAAGATAAGGGATTCGTGATAGGGAAATTTATCTGAAAAGGAAAAGCTGTCTATATAAAAAATCTTTGATGTTGTGCTTTTGAAACAATTTAATTTTAAACATGCTTCAAAGTACCTGACGATGTGTATGATGATTGATAAAATATTTTTATCTTAGTAATAATTGAGCTGAACCAACTTAATAACGATGCATCACTTTCTTATTTCTTATCTTTATGCCTAAATACAGCGAGTTTTTTTCCTGAATTTTTTTTATACTCTTCACTTAAATTTCTGAAACAAAATTTTTAAGGAAAAATATAATGATTTTCTTAAAAAAAAAAATTTTGTTTTCATGTGTAATTAACATTTTTAAAAAAATTATTTATCACTTTCAAGGAAGTGATCGAGTAACTGCAAAATGTGTATTTTAAATAATTTCAAAGTAGTTTTGACTAAACCCGAAGTAGATTCTTAACTGCAAGAATTAATAAAAATTAGGCTTTTTTTATCCACATTTGTATAACACTGCTGTCAGTTCATATGTACTAACATGCATGTCAGTTCATATGTACTAACATGCATGTCAGTTCATATGTACTAACATGCATGTCAGTTCATATGTATTAACATGTAATCTCATTGTTACTATTTTAAATATGAACAAATGGAATACAAATATTGAGATTTGATCTGATGAAGTTACAAATGCGCCTTAAAGACGTCTTTTATTCCATAGGAATACCGTGAATTAATTTTTTAAAAAAGATGATCACTTTGATAACGAATTCCTCGAAACGCTTCAGTATAAACTACGTTCTATAATATAAATTACTTCACGAGAACACAAATAGAACAATATCTAAATCACACAGTATGACGTTTTCCCCAGTAAGATCGAGTCCAAATATGCTGTCACCACACACGCACTAACAAAGAGAGAAAGAAATATTATACCAAAATTAAGTTTTAGGGATTTTTTTAAAAATATGGCTGAAAGGCGCACGTTTTATAATCCAAGCCGGGTAAAAAAAATCAGAAGATACACGTGCAACTTTCGAAAAATCATCAATGATACCATGTTGATCTAAATCGAAAGATTAAATTTGGTGTTACGGCTGTCTAGCGTAGAACATTATTTTGATAAGATAGCAAAAGAAAATAATGCTGAACACGACCTAAAAGTTGTCAAATGGTTTAAGGCTGTTTTCGCCATATGTACAACAGTGTGGCCTTAACGCGCAGCACATTTTCGGACAGAAAAAATGCCGCAATTTTTATAAAAATTAGTGACATTGTAACTCATGTATTTGTTCATAATACAGTGGTTTTAAAATTTTAAAATATTTCATAAATAATCAGTTTTTCCTTTTAAAATGTAAAAGGGTAGCTCATTTAGCACTACGGTACAGGAGAAAAAATGCGAAACACATTTTATAAAAGAAAAAATGTATCAAAAAATTCGGATAAAAATGAGCAATATGATAAAATAAGTGATTCTCTACAACAGGGGTGGCGAACCTTTATGGATCAAAGTGCCATTTTTTTTTTTTTTTATTTTAAAGAAGTGTTTAATGAGGTATAGACGTGCCGTCAAATAATTTTGATTTTAATAAGATTATTGGGAAAATAATAAAACTAAATACTAACCACACTCTAAATTCTTTATTTACTACGAAAAAAATACCTTTTGCACGGAATAGTTGTAAATGTTTTATTTATACGTGTAATTTAAATTATAAAAAGTAACAGTAGTGTGACTCCTGTTATTGCAGATTGGATGACAAGCAACTTATATTAGGATTTTAAGGTTACTTTTAGTAGAATGCATGCTGATTGGAATGGTTTTTAAATAAATATTTTTGTTGTGTGGTACACTTTTTTGACAAGAGGATTTATGATTTGTTTCAAAATGCCGTTTTACAGACGATGTTCTGCATACCACTGTTCCAGAACATAAAACACACATCGCTTTCTCGCCTTTACTAATAATGCCATATTTCTCGGTTGAAATTATCTGTTATGCTTACTATCTTCCCTTTTTTTGTGCATTTGCTTAACTATAGCCATGTTAAATAACAGTTAAAAATCGTAAATATAACACAAATGAACTTTAAAATACAGTTGTGTCAACGAAATTGACTATGCCATGCGTAGATAAACCTTGCGTCATAAGCAATTGTAGTCTACGATGTAATTAAGGCAAGACAATAACAAACGTGTGTGCTACCCGTCGCCCTGCGACCGATCACTCGGGTATGTTCATAGTTCATAGTAAACTTCGTTGTTTTGAAAAAAAAAATGCAAAACGGTGTGATTGGTGGCGTGCCCAAAATATTGTGTCGCGTGCCACTGGTTCGTCATCCCTGCTCTACATGATAGTGAAGCCAGAATATAATATTAATGTTTGAGTACTTTTATATCTGAACAAATATTCCGAATTTCGGTCTTATTCCTTAACATTAGCCGAAAACAGCCTTAAAGTCTCTCATATCAAAGACAGAAGTGAAAAGCTTTAGACTGTTTCTGTTTTTTCAATGTCTTAAGCAACAGTGATTAAAGGAACTTATTTCCTAGAATCAGTGGCGTAGCGTGGGGGGTGCAGAGGGGGCCATGGCCCCGGGCGGCATACGAAAAGGGGCGGCGGCAAGCATCGCGATATTTAAAAAAATATTTCAAACTCCAAATCGCGCTCGCGTGACGAAACTGACGGAAACGAGTGAAAGTTTTAATACACACACAGATGCAGGAAGTTTATTAGTCACTATGCAATCGCATTCGTTTTTATGTTACTTAGGTTTCTGGCAACCGGTACTGTGGGAAGTCAATGATGCTTAAAATTATTTGCAAACAGAGGGACTAAATATCCATCAATGTGCTCAAAAAATACGTGCTTTACAGACCGCATCAGTAGCAAAACGAGAGGGATTCGTGGATGACGCTTTAATATATGCTAAAAGTTTATGTGAAGAGCTTGAAATTTCTTTTGAACCCCCAAGACGAATCAGGAGGAAGCATATATTTGGTGACGGAAGTAAAGATGTTCAGTTATCGTACGAAGATGACTTGAGGCGAACAATGTTTTCTTCAATAGACAGAGTAACTGCTGAAATTCGAGATAGATTCCAACAGTTGAAGAATCTAGAGCACCAATATGCTTTTTTAAGGCCTGAAGCGACGTTGAGCATGGACGAACTTAAATTAGATCAAGCTCCTCAAGACATTAATAAAGAAGAATTCCAACTTGAGCGCGTACGTCTACAAGCTTTCGTAGCTGCAACAGACCCACGCTGTAAAAAAGAACTCATTAGGTTCGGGTCTATGGGTTTATTAAAATATATTATTGAGTTCAAACTCGAAGATGGCTTACCAAACATTGTCATAATATTGAGAATTTTTTTAACATCTGCCATCAGTAATGCCAGTTGCCAGAGAAGCTTTTTTAAACTAAAATTAATCACAAAGATTACCTCAGATCGACTATCTCCACGTTAAGGCTAACAAATTTAACTATTCTGGCAATTGAACATGACATACATATTGATAGTGACAATTGTATAAAAGATTTTGCTTTGAAAAAAAAACATGAAAAGTGCACCTTTAATCAAAAAAAAAAAAAATTTAAAGCTTTTTTTTTTTTACTTTTACTTTTACTAATTTTCTTGACTAATAATTAAAATAGAGAGGCAGCAAATTTCTGGTCGCCCCCAGGTGGCGAAAGCCCACGCTACATCACTGCCTAAAATCAATCCTATTCATTACATAATTTAGTACGGTTAAAATTTCGTTTTTATTGAAATTCTGCTTTAATTGATGTTTTAATCCAATATTTCTCAAAACTTTACAAACGTGCCCGTAGAATGAATAATACGGTTTTTAACATGCTTTTATAAGCTTCACTTGTATGTAACGGAATCTTTGAACTTGATTTTTAGATCATAATTAAACTTATTTACCGTATGTGGTACAACTGTAATATTTTTCTTGGGTAAAACACGTGGTGCAAAAAATAACTTAAACTATATTTATATATTTATTTTCTGTCAATAATAATATAATAATAATAAAAACTCGATCATTTTTTTTACCAGTTTTCCCCCCCCCCCCTAAAAAAACTCGAGCCTTAAGGGCTTAATATAATGGTTTTAACCCGTATAAAAAATTGCAGAAAATGATATGATAGATTATTAAAAAGTGAGGGGGGAAAATTTTAAGACGAAGACATGAATATTCAGATTACATCTCTGAAATTAAAAGACATTTTATAGGAGTTCGAGAAAACGGAGCATGTTACCAATAACAAACATATAACTCTTAATCAATATTAATTTTTTTAAAAAAATGTTGCTTAAATTTTTATTTCTTTTTATTTTTAAAATAAAACCAATTAATGTCTATTTTTTGTAATTCCAAAGAAATAATCTAGAGTAAAAAAATAATTACAACAATATTTTAAGATACATGGAAAAAGAAAAAAAAAAGAAATGGAAATATACATATGATGTAAAATAAAATAGTTATACGTTTTTATTTTTAAATAGCAACCTTTTTTCAGTAAAATTTTTTAAATCGATTATAAAATAATTTAATTTGTTTAATTGCCGTGTTTGAATGACAACTGAGGTGACAAGATGAAATTCCGAACACAATTGCTCCAAATTATTACCTACTTTTTTTTTTAATAAAAAATCAATTTAATTTCTTTCTTTGATATTTTGCATTTTTATAGAGTTATTGAATACAACCGTAAGGATGCTTTTACACCTCAATCAAAACCAGTTAATTTAATAAAAATATTCGCAGATGTAAAAAGAACTTCAGCTGTTTGTTGATGTGGTGTTCCAAATATAATGTCATTAAACACAGTTCAATCGCCGGTGACTTTTTGAAGTTGCGTACTATTCATATCATAGCTATAGTTGGTGCGTTTGCACTCACGCGATAAATTGTTTGTATCATTATTACATAACCGAAGTCTCGATAGATATTTAAGAAACACAAATGATGTTACGATTGCGGAGATGATGGGTTACTATGTCTCGTTCAGAAGCCGATATCGATTTATCAATTGCATCATTTCTTATCGATATGCATCAAACACGTTGTATTTTATTCACGTTGTAGCTTTTTAAAAAGAGGAAATTCCCAGTTTATCTTATGCTTGTTTGATTGTTTTCTCAGTTCTCGCGAACTCTCTTTTTTTAAATCCCTTCCTACTATTAAGAATACCAATATTAAAGATGATTTCTTATTCAGTAAAAAATTAATGAAATTATTTTTTAAAAATAGCTTAGTCAGAAAAGTTAATAAAATTTATTATGAGCAGACGATATTTATCGATTTGTGTTCTAAGAAATTTTTTCTATTCTATTTCAAATTGTATGAAATCAACTGTGTAAAATTTGAGTAACAGCAGGATTTTTTTTTTCTACAACTCGGATACAATTTGAGATATCTTTCAAGACTTCATAATATATTGTTTTAAAAAGCATAAAAGTTGATTACTGCCCACTAAACTAACAGAATTTGAAACTAATACTGTATAATTTTAAAATTATGCATTCTCATTATTTATTCAAAATTTCAAATTTAAATAAAAGTTTTATTAAAATATCACATTAATAATTTCATATATGCCCTTTATATCAAGTGAGTGTATTAAAGCAATGAAAAACTAATTGGCGAATTATTCATTTATTCTAACAAAGTGCTTTAAAATTAAAATCTCGCGAAGACAAAAAAGTAGTTAAAAAAGGAAAATATTAAGTAAGAAAACCTAATATTTTCTAGTTAATAAACTCATTTTTGTTGAGAAATGTAACGTTTCTATGTATATTATTTTTACAGAGAATGCTTATTTAAGTTTTAAGGCATGTTTTATGAAAAACATATAAATTCACTGATTATTTTCATTTATACTACTGGACTTTTGAATTCAAATATGTATTATTGTAATCTTCAAAAAATCCATTTAAATTACGATACAATGTTCTTTATAATTTTTTTAATAAAAGGAAGAATATATTAATAATTATAAACATTCACACATACATGAAAGTAACAATAAATTATAGTGTAATCATAGTAATATTGGATATATAGAAAAATTTTAAGTTTACAAACAGAATTCGAAACCTAAAGTATTTATTGATTAAATATATGGCTTTGCTTTAGTTTTCTGTAATAATAAAACAATACAAGACTGGAAAAACAATCAAATTCAAACAAATTATCTCGTGAAACATTTTTAAATATAAGATTGCAGGAGCGTAGGAAGAAATTTTTCAGGACTCCTCCCCGGGCCCGAGACTCAACCTCTTCAACTCGTTCCTCAAAATTAATTTCAAATTTCATTCTTTTTTTTTCCCAAAAGGAAAATAACATTCAAGAGAAATATTTATGTACGGGATTTCGAATATTAATTTTTTTCTGAAAAGGACGAATAAAATTTTTTTTCTTGTTTTATTAGAAGAGATCTGTTTAAAATTTCACTACATCACGATCCCTATGGGAAGGGTTACCATCTCCCATCGCTCCGCAGCTATAAAATTGTTAAAATTTGCGTAAATACTATATTTTATTAACAATAATAATAATTATATATTATTCATCGTTGTGATATCATAAATAGGCACAAAATATTGATATTATTTTAAATTACATAACTTTTTTATTAATATAATTACAATCTGGGTCGCAGAACACGTAATAATTTATAACAGGTGTGGGCATTAAGACGATCGCGATCGACCGGTGGACCACCAGAAGATTAGCACTTAGTAAATTTACGTGTACCGAAATATTTAAGATTGACTGGCAGTACGCAGATTAAGTCTTCTACTGATTATAACTATAAGCACTAACTTTTGAATTAAAATGTTTTATTTTTTAATGTATTTTGAATTGTTTCGTAACAAAAGAGTATTGTTTAATATTATTATATTTGTGGCTATCATTATTATATTTGAAACGAGTTTTGCTTTAAGCATGGTCTTTAAAGTGTAAGTTTATTTTATTTCAGTTATTTTTTGTTGTTGCTGTTGTTGTTTTGTTTCTTAAGCCACCTGATCTCAACTGCATCAGATTCAGGCCCACAAAATTCATCATGACAAGGAGCTAGATATACGCCTATCGTTAGCCGTAGCCTTGAGCATCATGCATGTCACAGTACGATTTAACTCGGTTCCAATCCAATTTTGAGGGAGAATACCCTGGGGAGGGGTCAGAGGCCTCCCACCTCTCTTTCCCTTCCACCAACCTTACGAGAGGACTTACGGCTTCGCGGCTATTTAGAGTACTTCCATGCTGCTAAGGTACTACACATTTACAAACATTCATGCCTTCTTCGGGATTCAAACCCAGGCCAAGCAATCAGCGTCGCTAACCACTATACTAGATGGGCGACTTTTTTTTATTGTAGGTAAGTACATATTCCGTTATTATTATTTGTTCGAGCATGCGCAATGGGCACCGCCCGGCGGTGATTAAGTGTATTTAGCGAAACGAGAATTAGAGTTTTCAGAGTGTGTGTGGGAGATCAGACGAGCGAGAGCGTGGAATTACGGTGCCCATCGCAAGTGTTCCGACATACGCCCCGAGCACAACCGAGAGAGAAAATAAAAGCATTGTCAACATCCTCGTCTGGTTTCCTGAGAGCAAAAACACATAGGGACCACTCCCCAACATTATTATTATAATGTGAATATATTGTAAACCTTTTTCTTTGCCCACCACACCTACGCCACTGGGTGAACCGCAACACCTAGAAAAAATTAGAAGTAGTAGAAGTAGCCCGTACCCTAGAAAAATTTGCCCGCCCCTGATTTATAACAAGGATTTTTAATATCTTACCTCCTACCCAGGGGCGTAGCTACCGCCGTATCAAGAATACAGGGGTGGGGGGCAAAATGTGTAACTGTAGTCCCTTTAACAGGGCTCTCATATCTAAAAAAAAGGGCCCCGAAGGAATTTTGGTACAGGGCCCAGAACTAGCTACGCCAGGGCTTTACCATAGAATGATTTTATGCCTCTCTCTCCCCTGTTTTGCGAACCTCGAGGGGATTTAACATTGAAATTATTAATTAACATTCCTTAGAACAAATTTATTTATGTATTACTATCATTTGCATGTATTACTTACGTGTGATTACTTTTTTGTACATTATATTTTATCAAATTTTGATAATTTTGAAAGGGACTTTTTCAGCTGTTTTATTTTAAACAGGTGCCGTTAAAAGAAAGAATCCATCTGAAAATGAGTTTATGATAAAAAAAAAAAGAAAGTTAAAAAGCTTTGAGGCAAATCAAAGAGTTCGAATTTTATACTTTAAAGAGAGTACTTTATATGGTGGTGTATATATTTCTTTTTTGTTATCAATATTCTTAATATCTTACTTATTACATAAATATAAATTTGGTTTTTGATTTAAATACTGTTTTAAATGTCTCGAGCAGTGTTTTATGCCAAATATGCTTTGTTACATAAGTGTTCTTTAATTATAGTCTAGCGCTCAACTTGTTTCTGTAAGAATTCTTGTTACATTTGATGACATACGAAGAATTTCAAAATAATTTCTAAGGTTTTTTATATATATATATATATATATATTTAACTTACGAGTTTAATTTATATACACTTGCCTCCGAAAGTCCGCGTGCAGGCGATCATCTTTTATATTCATGCAAAGATCGCTAATTAAATGAAGTCTTTCAGAATCAATGCTGTTTTTTATTGGTTCCACTAACGTCGTAAATTCAAATACTATAAGAAACAATCACCTGAATATTGCATAAAATAATACAAATATTAGGTTGGGGAAAAAGAAATCCATTATTTTTTCGGTAGATGGCTGTAGTGTCGATATGTCGTGAAATATCGATCAAACAATTTCAAATTTATGCTCGTTGTCAAGGTGACATTTCACACTAAAAAAAATATTTTACTGTTTTTTGATTGGTCCATTCAGTTGTGAGTTGCAGGGTGTTAAAAATGGAAGTCAACAAAGAGAAAATTCGGTACATTTTACAAATTTTCTTTGATAAAGGTGAAAATGCAAGCCAAGTGGCTGAAGTTGTGAATGGTGTTTATGGTGCCGATACTTTAACAGCTAATTACGTGCAATTTTGGTTTCGTCCATTCCATTCAGGCATTTTTGATGTTAAAGTTGCTCCTCGCACAGGCAGGCCCATCATCGAAAATGTCGATAAAATAAGAGAAATAATCGAAGTTGACTGACATGTTAGTAGTCGTAGCATCGCCCATAAAACTGTTTTAAGCCATTTGCGCAAAGTTGGATTCAAAAAGAAGCTCCATGTTTGGGTGTCACATTAATTAACATCAAAAAACACGATGGATCGATTTTCTATCTGCGAAGCCTTGGCCAAACGGAATGAAATCGACCCATTTCTTAAGCAGATGGTGACTTTGGATGAGAAATGGGTCACATACCACAATATTGTGCGAAAACGATCGTGGTCAAAGTGCGGTGAAGTAGCTCAAACGGTGGCCAAACCAGGACTAACGGCCAGGAAGGTTCTACTGTGTATTTGGTGAGACTGGAAAGGAATAATTTATTATGAGTTACTTCCGTAGGGCCAAACACTAAATTCAGATCTCTATTGTCAACAACTGGACTGTTTAAAGCTAGCGACTGACCCGAAACGGTCAGAATTGGCCAATAAAAGAGGTGTTGAGTTCCATCAGGACAACGCCACGCCACACTCGTCTGTAGTGACTCGCCAGAAACTCTGGGTGCTTGGTTGGGAAGTTTTAATGCATCCACCATATAGTCCGGACCTGGCACTAAACGATTACCACCTTTTTCTCGCATTGCAATACTTCCTGAGTGATAAGAAATTGGGATCAAGTGAAGATTGTGAAAATCGATTAATAGTGTTTTTCGCCAATAAAGCCTAAGACTCCCGTGAGAGAGGCAATATGAAGCTACCTTTAAAATAATAACAAATTATACAACAAAACGGTACATATTTGACCCAAATCAAACAATCCGAAACATGTTAAATAAAGTTTTGAATTTTATGCAAAAATATATAATGGATTTCTTTTTCCCCAACCTAATATTTATAACTTGAGAATGACACAAATCGAGTGCGTCAAAAGTCTGCGTACACCGGAAAAAAACCCTTTATAATAATGGATTATAATTAAAAGTTAATACTTTTAAGCTATTCCGTTCTTTCTAACATATTTGGCAATTATTTAATTAGCTTAGTTATTTCGTCTATGGATATTTTGTTCCATTCTTCTACTCTGGCAGACTTGAGTATTTCCTTGGATGTATTACATTCTCCCTGATTATTCACTCCAGTAAACCCACAAATGCTGTGTTGTGTTTAGGTCTTGAGAATTAAGTTGACTTTCGGAATTGGTTTGGGACGGGTCAAAACAATCATGGCTTCACAATGTGAGCCAGTTGCTTGGTACCTTTGAGCCGCTAAAAGTAAAAATCATTACTCACCGGAAATTTCTCGGCATATGATCCCTTATATTTTACTTCAATAAGTTCAAGTAACCAATTTTGGAGATTTTTGATTCAATAAATTCCAGATTACCAGCCGAAAGGTTTCCAATGTACCCCCAAACATTAAGCCTCCTCCTCCATGTTTGACAGTCGAAAAATGATTCTCTTTTCTTAAGATCTGTTTAGGAATTTTTGCAGACATATTTTTGTGCTTTTTGATGCTAAATTACAAACATTACTTTCAATTGAATGTATTACATTTTTCTAAGACATATGTATCCTATTTAGGTGTTGTTTGGCAAAGGTCGTTCTCTCAGCTCTGTTCATTCGAAAAATGAATGACTTCTTGAGTGCAACTCGGGCACGAAAATCATCCTTTTTCAGTTTTCTTCGAATTGTAATTAAAGTCACACTTTTATGCAATATCTCAGCAACACTTTTAGCTACTTATGTAGCTTATAGTCTTAGATTTATTTTTATAGAGAGTATTACAAAACAAGATTCTCGAGGTGACATTGCAGATGCGCGGCCGGATCTTGGCTTGAACGTTAAAGTTTTAGTTGATTTGTAGTTTATGAACACTTTTTGAATCAATGAATGTCTCCTATTAACAATTTCAACAATTACTTTAAAAAATTTCCTTTTTTTGAAGATCTATGATGATTTTTCTTTCAATAATGCATCGACCTCTATACTGTTGCCTGCCATGAAACCACAAAAGATTTCAAATCTCAAATCCTAAATAAATCGCAAAAGGTTATAATTACTTGAAAATACCATTTAGTGCAATTATTTTACAATATAAGGTCTTTAAAAGCTGTATTTTACAAGTGTACGCAGACTTTTGGCGCGGATGGTTGGTGATTATTTTGGGGGTCATTCTTGTTTTTCTCGTTAAGGTGAATTTTGTTGCTGTTTGAATAAAGAAATTTTGAAGAATTGCTGACAAGTATTTTGATTTTCTAAAGCGAGATTTTAAAAGTAATTGTAGCATAAACACGTAAAATTATTGCCTGTACGAAGACTTTCGGAGGCAAGTGTGTATATACATAATAGACTACAATTTCCAAAGCAATATAACAATTCTTATAAGTACAAAAAACGAATAAAAAAGCCTTTTGAAACTTAAAGGAAAATTCATCCAAACAATTATTCAAAATGACAACAACAACAAAAAATAGCTAACAAATGTACATTAGTTCTATTATGGAATAATTTTTATTTAATTTGGAAATTTCAATGTGTAAACTAATAATATATCCAATGCATTATTAAAAGTATAAGGAATATCTTATATAACATACTATATTACAAATATTTTTCTATTACATTATTCAAATGAAAAGGGGGGAAAATTCTATTTTATGCTCTTACCTGCGCAGGCTTTACCTCCATTGACATTAATTTCATCCAAATTTCTCGAACTGTTCGAAAAAGAACACATACTCGCAAATAAAAGACACACGAAAGTACAGCCTAAATATTTCATTTTGAAATTATTTTAAATATCGAACTCAAAAGATACTAAACGCGCTGAACCTCAAACTTTTCTTCGAATAAATCATCCTTGCTTTTTATATCCTTCTAAAATTTCTGTTGGACTTTGACATGATGACACGACGAACATTTTTGCCAACACCTAAAAATGAAGACACCTCAACAACTTAGGTCATGTATTAAAAGCGTATAACATTTCGCGTGAGATCATTGAGTGTGTTTATCGTTAATCGTACGATTCATTACTTTATTTTGAGTAAACCTGATAAAAGTTGCGTTCTTTTTTTCGTTATCACATTGTAGTGTTCCTAATGGAGTACTTTTTGAAAAACAAACAAAACATCCGATAGCATCAGAGTTTTAAAAAGTTATACAAATTTGTAAAATTAAAAAACACTCGATTACACTTGCGTATTGAAAATTGCTGATCCTTGATGTTTATTTTTAAAGTTGTTCTAAGACATTCGTTTGTTTTCCATAACTAATTTCATAACATGGATTTTAAAAAATAAAATCCTAACAGTTATATTTTCTAATCACATTTAATGTTTATGATATAATTATGAAATGGAATAACATAGTTTTGATGTGGTGTAATGAAATCGTTTGGTTTTTTCCAATGTTATTTGGCATTGCCACAAATCTTTTTTTTAATATAAAATTAATAATTTTACATTTCTGATTTATTTCATTCATCATGCAATTTAACATTATATCTATTTGCATCAAATAACTTTGCGGAAAATAATTTTACTTATACAGATATCTGTTTATACATTATTTTATTAAAATTCCATTTCGAACATATTTGATAATATTTTGCCATTAAGTCATAAAATCAGTATTAATTCGAACATAAAGTATTTAAAGCAGGAATTATTGAGTTTCTGACTTATTTTTTTCATTTTCTATTAAATCTTGCCTTTATTTTCAAAATAAATAAATAATTACTAAATGAGTTTTCGAAAATTATAAAAAAAAAAAAAGTTTAAGAAAATATTTTTCGATAAGAAATTCGTTACGTGAAAAAAATACTCTTGAATGAACTAATATTAAATTACAGTTAATTAGGGCTGTTCCACCGTATAATAATAGGGGGGTTCCAACATTAAAAATTTTTTGACCTTCCCAAATAATTTTTATTTGGATCCTTTCTTTTATTTCCCAAAGAGGGCCCCGGAATTTGATACGGGGCCCATTGGGGGACTACAGCCAGTGATTTTAATTGAATTTTTTTTTTCCTTTGCCTTTAAAAAAAAAAAAATTTTTCTTTTTAAAATTTTTCCAAAATTTTTTTAAAATTTTTGTACCCAGGCGTGGCAACTTACCCCCCCCATCGCGGAGGGAAATTAGGGGCCCAAAACCTGATTGACACCAAGTATGTATTTGGGTTTGGGGCCGAAAATCGACTTTTCAGGGGGCCCTAATATTCTCCGTTACGCCACTGTACCCAGGGCATTTTCAGCCGCCAAGTAAGACATGGTGTTATTTTTTAACCGTCTGTCCGTTATTCGAAACAGGTCAAAGTAGATCCCACCTGATCTGCGTCCACCTTTCATATTCACGATTTTGAGTCCCGACAGATATGAGTGCTCTTCAGCATTACGGTTTTTAGTAGAATAAGGAATTGAATAAGTGACCGTTCGCGGTTATCACGGTCACGTAACATTTATTTACTTGGTCATGCTTTACAATTATAAATGACATTACAGATGAATATGACGAAATATCAATCAGCTTTATCAGTGGCGTACAAAATAGTAGGGTTTTGGGGTTCATCATCACATTCACCAAGAGATTTTTTAATTTTTAACATAAAGATTACGCCTCGGAGTTTTCGTCTACGTTTTTTTTTAATGTAAACCCCTCCCACAAAAGCAGTTTGTGTATGCCCCTGAGCTTCACGAATGAGGTAGCGGATCATTTGTAAGCATCTTTCAAGTAACAGTATCAGTACTAATTACGTCAGAATATCAATGATTGCCATTAATAATATTCATTAGGGTGTTTTCTACTGCTATAACAAGACTGATTTACGTTTTCTACTTTCCTATAAGCACTGGCGTAGCTAGTTCTGAGTGGACTCCGTATCGAAACTCCTTCGGGGTCCTTTTTTAAAAATGAAAGGTTTGTTAAGGTTACTGTAGTTACACATGTTTGGGCCCCTGCAGCTTGGGGGCCCCGTATCATTGATACGGCGGTAGCTATGCCCCTGCCTGTAAGCAAAATATAATTTTTCCTTTTATTCATTTATCATTTAGAATTGCGAATTTAAATGTAAGTAATTCCTTTCTATCTCAGGTGCTTTTTAAAGCCTTTCTTGGATGAAGAATATTTTAGAAACATATTATTTATTACATTTTTATTATTATTAGGGTTGAAGGGGCAAAGAGCGTTCAACAGTCTATCTTTCTGGCAATATGGCAAAAGTGTGTAACTCACTTCGTTTTATTACTTTAACAGTCGCACTAATGAAACTTTTATGATGACGTAAAGCGCATAGACCCTCACAATAATTTGTTTGCGCAAGGCATTACTCGAGGTAAGGCATACATAAGTAACCGGCTTAACGAAGGATTCTGTTTTATGTATATTGTTTTTAGGTTATTGATATCTAAGTCCTAGAAATAAGCTTTCAATTGTATGAAAAACATTCTTATACATATATATTTAAAAAGGTTAGACTTAAATTTCTAAACCGGTATATGGATCCTTTATGCGCCCGTTACCCTGTCATTTCGGAGATTTCGAACAAGATTCATTTTTAGTGGATTTCTACTTAACAAAAGAAACATGCTTGCCAGATTTTAGGGTTTGCCATCCCACGTTGTATTTTCAATCCCCGGATTAGGATTGGACTATTTACGAAAAATACACATTAGCATAGTTGAAATTACACAATAAAACTGAAAACATGATTAAACCATTGGTTTAATATTATTATTTATTGAAACAAATAAAAACAAAATTTAATTTATCATAAAAAGCAAATAAAAATACTCCGTAATGAAATTAAAAAAATTCTTATTTTGTGTTTCTGTAAAAAGATTTTAAAAACACGCCAGATCTAGGTGCTCACGTTAAATCGGTTCATCCCTTAATTTTTTTACCAATTGTTCACCGAAATTTTCAGACTCTACACTAAGGTTTTATCAGTCAGGTAATCACCAATATTCCTCATTTTCAAAAAGAGACATTTCTTTTGATGACTTAACTCAAATCTAATAGGCTGCAATTTTGTGCATTAATCCTCTTTTGAACTTTATCTAGTTCTTCTGCTACACTTCATGGCTTTGTGCCAAATTGATCAGTTATTAATGCTCCTCATTTTGAATAGAAGATCCCTGCCAAGAAGAGCTCTTTAACAATGAAGCGTCCGGTCTATCAAGTCGGCTCACCATTAATTTACGGCATTTGATTGCAGAAGAACGGTGACAAAATCTATTCCTGAGATGATTTCTGGCTTATGCCATTCTGTAAATATTGCAGTAAATCACTTAGAACTGTGTGACATTTTCCCATACGAGCGATTTATAATTTTTTACTTATAACTGCACAAAAAAATTCCACGTACATATTTCATGAAAATATATATATATATAAATTTTCTGAGAATTAAATTCTTAGAAAATTTTGATGAGATAAATATTTTAAAATATATAATTTAGACGAAAATTGAATCCCGGTATTAGTTGTTTTATATATAATCTTGGGATCCTACCAAATTTCCATTCTGTAGGTTAAAAAGGGGGATTTTTGTTTTCTATAACGCCCTTGTAAGCTCCTTAGGAGTCCATTTCCACAAAATCCGTTCTTGGAGGACCTCTTCTCAATAAAAGAAGCATTTTTGCCCAATCTATCTACAAATCTATTAGTACAAAAGAAGTGTTTTTAACGCTCCTGTAACCTCCCTTTGGGTCGATATTAGCAAAACCCGTTCTTAGTGCTTTTGTACTCAGCAGAAGAAACATGTCTGTCAGGTCTAATAGTTCCTGAGATATCACGATGAGTGTGAGATCGCTTTTCTCCTTCTTTTATAAATTAACATTTAACCTTGCTTATAAAAGTATAAATGTGTCATATTCATAAAGCATTTCAAGAATTTAAAAATACAATCAGTGGCGTAACGGAAAATATTAGGGCCCCTGCAAAGTCAGGTTTTGGGCCCCAAGGATCTTACAACGGATAACAAAACCACAACTTAACGTGCCCCCCTCGATGCGGGGTTAACGTTACGCCACTGAATAAAATAGTACATAAATGGATATATGGATTATAAATACAGAGTGTTCCAAAAGTAACGATCCATCTCCATGAAAACACTAATACATTGATTTCTTTCACAGGTGTTATAAGAAATGCTCTCCTATCCGTGGTTTCCTGGAAACTAGGTGGGAAAACGTGTGAAGAGGGGCGTCATTCGGAAAACAGCCACCAAGGGTCAATATCAGGTTGTTTGTGAACAAATTTAGGTAGTATCTTGACCGTATCGTCAATTGTCGATGGTCGTCCAGGACGTTTTCATCAACAACCTGTTGCTGCCGGTTCGTCTGAATTTGTTCACAAGTAGCCTGATAATGGCCCTTGTTGGTTGCTCTTTTCCGTATTTTCGTTGGTTCCGCTGACATACCTCTTTATATGTTTTAACATCCAGTTTTCAGGAAACGATGGCGGTTCTTTCTTCTGAAAGAGCATTTCTCAGAAGAAAAAAACCTGTAAAAGAATCTAGTGCAGCGGTCGCCAAACTTTTTGACCTCACGGACCAGTCAACTCATAATTTCAATCCCGCGGAACACTTATAGGATTTTTTAAGTGTTAAATATATTTATGAAAAAAATTGTGATCTAAGAACACAATCAATGCATCTTAAAACCTAACTTTAACCTTGATGAGTGAGTATATTCCACATTTTTCTGGGGACCAGCAAAATTTTCTCGTGGACCACGGACCGCCACTTTGGCGACCTCTGATCTAGTGTTTTCATGGAAATGGATCGTTATTTTTGGAACACCCTAACTTAAAATTTCATCTTAACCCTCTCAGCGGTCTGCACTTAAAGTCTTGCAATTCTGGAGATGCTTCGAAAATGCACCGCACGTATTTTTTTGCCGTCAGGTGGGGTTCTCAAAAGTGGTTGAGCCGTATTTTTAAGAATGTGGCTCGGCCGCTTTGGGGAATCTTGCTTGAAGGCAGAAAAAGCATCTCTGGAATGACGGGATTTTACGTGCAGACCGCTTGGAGGGTTTAAACTATACTCTAAATCTAACTCCGCGATATTTGGCAAAAGATAACCTCATTATACTCACTTTAGGCTTACAAACTATTAAATTGTTTCATTTAATCTTAATTCATTAATTAATTTTCACGTTTAGCTAGCATGAAGATACATATTAAAAGTTAAGACTAATCGTGTTATAACAAGGAAATGAAGGTTCAAGTTTTTTAAACACTCCGTAAAATATTAAAAATTATTAATTTTCAGTTTGTTGTCAGCAATCCATTTGATTAGAAAAAAAAAATGAAAATGGCTGATTTCTCTAATTTGAGTATATTTGATATGCCGGGATTTTTATTTTGTATTGTAAATTATTTTCTAAAATAACTTTTAAATATTATTTTTTATTTTATTATTAATGCTTAAAGAACACTGTTACAATAATTATTTATAAACAATGTTCTTTTCGAGAAAAATTCTCCTTTTTCTCTTGTTTTCAGCATTTACGGTGATCGATAACAAACAATTAGCCACTATGTTTCACAGCCTATTGTTTTTCTTATCAAATTTATCTTTAATATGAATGCCAATAAAATCACTCCGCTCAAACCTCACCTATCTGCGCAATTATGTGCGAATAAATTTATAAAATGTCATATTAGTGATTACACATAATACCTTCACAAATGTTTTGATTCCTCCCAAATATCATTTCTAAACCATAAAACATGCGTGTTAGAATTAGTACGTCACAAAATATTTTCAGTTTTTTTTAACACCACATCACAAGCGGTTCCAGGCAATCTTGCACAAAATTGATTACAATTGTGTTTTGTTGCTGAACAACAATGTATTAAAGTCATGTACTGATACTCCTATGTTACTAACTCAAAGTTGACCGTCAAAAAATGGTTATTTTTCTGCATTTTGTGTGATATGGTCGTTTCTATGGTGACCATATCTTTGGTTGTCAGCGTGAATTAGAGGTGTGGGATTCTCGAAATGAATCGACATTTTAGAATTCTTAATATGACTTTATTAAGAGTTTAACTTAATTTTCTAATATATTGGATAAACTTATATTAAGTGAGAATAAACCAAACACGTAGCTGTAGCTAAACCTGATCGCGTAACTTGGATCACTTATCTAAACAATTATATTATCCGCCTACTTTCAATTCTGATAATATTACGAGTTCTAATATCAAATAATCTGTCCTACCTTGAATCAAGCTACGGTTCAATCACTTTAAGAGAGACTGTTAGACATGCACCTTGTAGTAATGGCTAGGAATCTGTAATCTTTGATAGGCCGTCAAATTACACTTCTATCTCTTCCAAACAGAACTTTCTCTAAATTGCCATCCCGCTTACTAAAACTTCTGTTCTTTTAAAGGCTATCTTATTTGCATTTACAATTGCATTTCACTTCTTGGATTTGGGTTGGAAAAGATTTGCCATTAATCTTGGCCGTCAAAGAACCCGTCACAATTTGACATTCAATTTAAACAAAATATAGCGAGTAAACTGAGCTGTTTGTAAAGCTTTGTTTTGTTTACGACTATGCATGCAATATATAAGCACTATCACTGTTCGTTGTTATTTTATGGATAAGACGAGAGCATGTAATGACTCTGTTCAGTGGCGTGGCTACCAATGGGGAAGAGATGCCATGCACCGGGGCCCTTAAGCTCAGGGAGGCTCTCGGACCCTGACCACCAAGCAAGTCGAATTTGCGATAATTTCTCCCAAATTTAAGATATAAATATAAAAGGTTGCAAAATAACTATAATCATGGCAATACATTTTAAAGTAAGTTTGAACGTAGGGAATTCCCCCAAATTTTTTCCGTTGTTTATTTAGTGTTGTGGACTTAACTTATTGAAAAGTTTATATTATTTTCAATTTTCTATAAACTGTTACTTGAAAGGGAAGCCCAGTGGCTAGTCGCTTCCACACCACAGGTCCGAGGTTCAAAACCAAGGCTGGGCAAGGTTGACTCAGTCTTTCATCCTTTTAGTGGGTCGTAAAAGGATTACTAAGCTTGCTTGGTAACTTAACTGTGGGGGTTTCGCATCAGACTGAACACCTGACCAGAACATCTGCTTATGCACCTCATGGCCCAAAGTCACGTATACTGAGTTGGGGCATAGTAGGCCTTGGCCCTTATGGGCTGTTACGCCACTGAGTTAAGTAACTTGAAAGTTTTATGAAAAATCCTACCATACTTATTATAATAAATTTAAAAAACCTACACAAGAGGCAACCCCTCCTCTGCCTTTTCCAGAGTTTTTTAAAATTATTATTGTATTTTCTTGTTTACTCATATTTTTTGTATCATTTCCTGTCTATCTCGGTGGACCATTTGTAGCTCTAAGTCCTCTGGTGGGTGAGTTCGATCTTCCCAAATAAATAGCTAGGGATTCTCCCAACAACGTTTTATAGCGTAGCTTTATTTTTCTCCTATCTTTTAATGTCAGTGAGTACCCGATTATATACGAATTGTATTGCATAAATTATAAAACTGAAATTAGGGATAAAAAAAAAGATCCAGTGGTACATTTAAACTCAAACAACACCAAAAAAGAGAAGATACCCAAACTCGGTGGCTCAACAGCCCATGAGGGGCAGGGCCTACTGTGCCCATCCCAGTATACGTGACCATTGGGCACTGAGGTGCATAAGCAGATGTCCCGATCATGTGGTCAGTCTGAAACGAGACTCTCAGTGTTTAAGTCCCCAAGCAAGCTTGGTACTCATTTATCGACCCACTGCAATAGGGATGAAAGGCTGAGTCGACCTTGCCCAACCCGGGAATAGAACCCGGACCTGTGAGGTGGAAGCGTGATACGCTACCATTCGAACCACTGGGCAAAAAGAGAAGATAGTAAATAAAAATTGTAGCTTTGTATATTTAAAATATTTATATATTTTTACTTGATAAAATCCAACCAAGATAAGGACCTCATTTTTTTTAGCACCAAGGCCTTTGGATACCTAGCTACGCCATTGTATCTGTTTTCCACTGATTGAAAAGTAAAATTTTTTTTTTGAAAGTTAAGATAATGTTTTCTTTTGTTGATTATCTCCTGACGCATTCGACAGATTTTAAACAGGCAAGTACGTGGGTGGATATAATGGCCGCATGTAGAGAAATCGAAAACACAAACAACTGACCTTTATAGTAAAAAAGAACAACATGTGATACCGTTGATTTTTCCATTTTCTAATTGTTTTACACTTCCATACCCTTGGTCTCCTCTTGGTATTACATTTTTTCCTACAATATCATTGCATAATTTAGAATGAAAAATTATATCTTAATTTCAAAGGATAGTCCTAAAGTGAAGGGGTATTTTAAAAAACAATAAAAAATGTATTTGGGGAGGGGAGAGAATTATTGCATATGTGGATGAAAACCAGGGGCGTAGCTACCGCCATATCAATGATACGGGGCCTCAAAGCTCGGACCTTCAACATATGTTAGCAAAAATATCGTAACATGTTAAGGGGCCCTCCAGGAAATTTCGATACAGGGCCCCTCTCAGGACTAGCTACGCCATTGATCAAGACAGTACGAGAGGATTATATTTGGAATTGTTATACGTTTAAGAAGTTGTCTTAAAATTTATACTATTAACTTATTTTCAAAATTGGATAAGTTTACACTTTTAATACATTTATAAACAAATTTCATTAAAATAATCATATGCAAAAAAGTTCTTTAAAATTCAGATATTACAATGAAAATTTGGAACAAAAGAAAGCTTTGTACCTATTCTGTAAGCAAACAAAATTGAGCGTGTTATTAAGTCACACTTAAAGGGAACACAGGACGGACGGGACCGCAATTTTAAGTACGGCAAGTGATGGAGAAACCCAGGACAACTTTTCTAATTCCCCCGAAATGAGGACTTTGACCCTACGGCAAATTTTAAGTACATCATCCCTACACGATGAAAGGCCGTATTACACGCATTTTCCATGCAATTTTTTCGTCCAATATTTGGCCTAATCTGACGGGAAAGGTTGCTGTAAACAAAACGAAATGCTCTGACGTCAGCCGCGCTCTATTTCCACATTCAAAAATTACTCGCCGATTTTTCTGCTTAGGAAAACGAACATCCAAAGTTATTTCTTTTATTCGCTTGCTCTTTTGTTGATGGGCGTAAACACCATCCTGTTTAAAATATTTTATACGCCGTTAAAATATTATACACCATTAAAATATTATACGGCATATCTGATGTGTTAGACGAAACCGAAATCTTGTTCATGACGTGTGGTGCCGAAGAACCCCATTGGCTAGAATTTCAAGCAATTTATTTGGAACAATTTTTTGAGCTCACTAGCAAAAAGTTGTTCGAAAGCCGTTGCTATAGCAACTGAGTAAAAATTGCTTGAAACGTGTGATACGGCCTTTAGCAAATGGGAGCGAAAAAGCAGCAGAAAAGAAATTTTAAACATTGATAATTTATTCTGTTACAAATACACATTCAATTATTTCTCAATAGTTTTGCAAAATTCGTTTTTTAGAGTAAATAAAATTAACGAAAGTCCTTTACAATGTGTTGGCAGTTTCAAATCCATGTTGTACAGGAAAGCAAACACGTGCAGCCCTTTTGATTGATCACCGGTGTTTTTTTTTTTCCTCCTCTAGTCGACGCTTTTCAACACCGTTTTAACCCGTAAAATAGTTTAAAATTTTGAGCATCTTGGAGGTATCACCTATTTAATTTCTTAAAAATTTTTTAAATATTTTGATTTTTAATATATAATTTGATTTTAAAAAATCATTCCAAAATTTAAAGCCTTTTAAAAAAATTTCTGGAATACGATGCAGTTTGAAGAAAATACTTTCATTTTATTAAAAAACATTTTGGGAACGGGATTTTAAAAAAAAGAAAATAAAATTTTTTTGATATTAGTGCAATTGGAACCAAGTGAGCACAAAAGGAGGGGGGTGAACCCCCAAACCCTTTTGTTTTTTTCGATTGATTAAAATTTCAAATATGTTTTAAATTAAATATTTGTTATTTTTTGTTTAATTTTTTTAATTTTAATTTTTTATTAAATAATTATTTTTTTGTGTTTTTTGTCCCGAAAATCAACAAAAAAAAAAAGGAATGTAAAAGAATGAACTTTCCCCCGGCCCCCCTTGAAAAATTCTATGTGCGCTACGGGTTTGGGAACGTACATAAAAATTGTCTTAATGCTGTTTTCGCCAAAATACAAAAATAGGTAAACAGGGGAACTTTTTTGGAAAAAAAAAAAATGTCTTTTTTTAAAAAATTTTTGGACAAAATTTGCTTTGTTTAAAAAAGTTTTTTTAAAATTTCAAAATATTTCTAAATATTTTTTTTCCCTTTTTTAAATGTAAAGAAAGCTCATTAGATTAGGGAAAAAAAAAAGGGGGAAATTTTAAAAAAAAAAAAATGTGTCACGATAAAAAAAATATGTGATTCTCAAGAAATTAATGTTTAATTTTTTTATATCTGAACAAATATTCCGAATTTGGGTCCTATTTTTAACATTAATCGAAGACAGCCTTAAGAATATTTTATAGTAAAAAACTATATAAATACAATTTTTATTGGCAAAAAATTGAAGAATAATTTTTTAAAACTTTTTCCCATTTAAAAAAAATGCGTCTCTTTCAATTTTAAAAAATTTGAATTTCCGCGAAAAAAAGCAGCAAAAAAACTAGAAATAGTAAAGGGAATGAGCGCTCCTTTTTCAACGGGCCAAATTTTTTTAAAAAGCCCACGAGGTGGGGATCCAAGGTTTATTTTTTTATAGTAACCACACAAAGATTAAAAAAAACATTTTTATGGCCCCTATCTTTCCCCGCCCTTTGGATAGCTAACACCGCATCATATGGGTGAAAAGGGCCTTTTTTCCCCCTTTCCGGGAAAGGGAGAAAAATTACTAGGAAAAATTTTTAAAAAATTCAAATTTCATGATTTAACTTAAACCAGCCTCAAACAATTGTTTTAACATCAAAGAAACCTGACATTAAACATACATAAAAAATAAATGAAAAACCAAATTGAAACCCAAAAATATTTCAGAAAATATATCAAATTTTTTGTAAAAAATATATATATATATTTCAAATTCGATCCAAATGACGCCCCTGCTGATATATTTAAAAAATATGAATTAATCCACGCCTATATACATTACTATGTATATTGCAAAAATCTTACTTCAAGCTCCAAACTAAGTCTGTTCACTCGGGGGGTTTCCAGGGCAACTGGGGGCCACAATAGGCATCGCCCGTTTGACTAACTTTTAATAATTCCAATCAAAAAATTTGAAAAAAGGGAATTTTTTAACAATACAACTGGCGGATGACTTCATCCTTCGGCCCACCAAACCCAGGGAAGGGGCAGGGGTTTTCGACGTAAACTACTTTTTTTTGGGCCCTTGTTTGGGGAGTATTTGAAATGTATGCTTTTTGGGGCTGCTATTTTTAAAAAGGGTCATATGAGGGTACATTTGTGTAAGGGGGACGAATCATAAGCCCCTGCATTAAAAAACATTATTTTAGGTATTTTTCACAAAAGGAAATATGTTTATTAAAAACTTTTTTAAATAATTTTTTTTTTTAATAATATTTTAAAAACAATTAATATACAGTATTTTTAATTCAAATGATACAGTAAAAAAATTTTCATTGTTTTTAAAAAGAGGGTTTCCCAAGTGAGTTTTAATTTTTAAATTTTAAAGCTCCCCTTTTTTTATAGAAAATTGTTTCCCCACAAATCAATATCTTTTCAGAAATATAGAGAAATCGAAAACACAAACAACTGACCTTTATAGTAAAAAAGAACTACATGTGATACCCTTGATTTTTCCATTTTCTAATTGTTTTACACTTCCATACCCTTGGCCTCCTCTTGGTATTACATTTTTTCCTACAATATCATTGCATAATTTAGAATGAAAAATTATATCTTAATTTCAAAGGATAGTCCTAAAGTGAAGGGGTATTTTAAAAAACAATAAAAAATGTATTTGGGGAGGGGAGAGAATTATTGCATATGTGGATGAAAACCAGGGGCGTAGCTACCGCCATATCAATGATACGGGGCCTCAAAGCTACAAGGACCTTCAACATATGTTAGCAAAAATATCGTAACATGTTAAGGGGCCCTCCAGGAAATTTCGATACAGGGCCCCTCTCAGGACTAGCTACGCCATTGATCAAGACAGTACGAGAGGATTATATTTGGAATTGTTATACGTTTAAGAAGTTGTCTTAAAAATTTATAGCAATATTAACTTTTATTGTTTCAAAATTAGAGATAAGTTTTACATCTTTTAAATACATTTATAAACAAATTCTTCATTAATATATAATCAAATATGCATAAAAAAAGTTCATTATAATTCCAGATATTAACACATGAAACTTTTTGGAACAAAAAATGAAAGCTTTGTACCTATTCTGATAAGCAATAATAAAACGATTGAGCGTGTTTATTAACGTCACACTTAAGGCAACACGAGGGTTATCGGCGACGGACTTCGCAATTTTTAAGTACGGTCAAGTGACAGGGACGACACACCCGAGCTGGTACCCAACTCTCATAAGTTCCCCACCAGACCAACGTGAGGACTTTGACCCTACGGCAAATTTTAAGTACATCATCCCCTCTACACGAATGAAAGGCCGTATTACACGTACATTTTCCATGCAATTTTTTCGTCCAATATTTGGCCTAATCTGACGGGAAAGGTTGCTGTAAACAAAACGAAATGCTCTGACGTCAGCCGCGCTCTATTTCCACATTCAAAAATTACTCGCCGATTTTTCTGCTTAGGAAAACGAACATCCAAAGTTATTTCTTTTATTCGCTTGCTCTTTTGTTGATGGGCGTAAACACCATCCTGTTTAAAATATTTTATACGCCGTTAAAATATTATACACCATTAAAATATTATACGGCATATCTGATGTGTTAGACGAAACCGAAATCTTGTTCATGACGTGTGGTGCCGAAGAACCCCATTGGCTAGAATTTCAAGCAACTTTTATTTGGAACAATTTTTTGAGCTCACTAGCAAAAAGTTGTTCGAAAGCCGTTGCTATAGCAACTGAGTAAAAATTGCTTGAAACGTGTGATACGGCCTTTAGCAAATGGGAGCGAAAAAGCAGCAGAAAAGAAATTTTAAACATTGATAATTTATTCTGTTACAAATACACATTCAATTATTTCTCAATAGTTGTTGCAAAATTCGTTTTTTAGAGTAAATAAAATTAACGAAAGTCCTTTACAATGTGTTGGCAGTTTCAAATCCATGTTGTACAGGAAAGCAAACACGTGCAGCCCTTTTGATTGATCACCGGTGGTTTTTTTTTTTTTTTTTTCCCCTCCTCTAGTCGACGCTTTTCAACACCGTTTTAACCCGTAAAATAGTTTAAAATTTTGAGCATCTTGGAGGTATCACCTATTTACTTATATTCTTAATCCATAATTTAATATTTTTAAAAGATATATATATATATATATAATTTAGATTTTAAAAAAATCATTCCACACATTTAAAGCTACCTATATGAAAAATTTCATGAGAATATTTGCCAAGATGCAGTTTTGCATAGAAATATACATTCACTTTATTAAAATTTAACTATGTTCGGAACAGTGATTTTGAAAAAAACGTATAAATGAATATTTTGATACTTAGTGTCAGTTGGAACCAAGTGACGCACACAAGGAGGGGGGGGGGGGGCCCAGACACCCTCCCAAATCCTTTGATTTTTTTCTGATTGATTATAATTCTAAGTAAATAGTACGTAAAATTTAATTAAGTATTTGTTATTTTAATGATTAATTTTATTAATTAATGCTAATTATTTATTAAATAATTAGTTTTTTGCTGTGTTTTGTACCCGAAAATCAACAAAATCAAAAGGAGCATGATACAAGAATGAACTTTCGACCCCG
>BMAV01019226.1:168266-178790 GCA_019973955.1 Trichonephila inaurata madagascariensis
GTTTTTTGTTTTTTTTCTCATAAAACATAAAACATTTTCTATAAAATTTTTTTCTCCCCAAATAAATATTTATTTCACGAAAATATTTTTTTTTTTTTCAAAAAAAAAACAAAAACACATATACAATAAATAAACAAAATAATAATACGACAGAATAATTTATTTTATTTCTAAACCAGAAGTACAGAATTGATACATCCGTCATTCTCCGGGTTATTAGTTACTTGGGCATATTTACCCCACACAACTTTTCCACCTTGAGTTACCAGACCCAATTCACTTATGTTCACCTCAATGACAGTACCTTTGGTAATCACACCAAGATTCGTAAATAAGGCAGAGTTTGGATTCTTCTTGACTCCAATAATCGGCAAGTAGAAAGTAGCTTTTAACTCTGGGTGTGTAACATGAGCTTTGTTGAACCTCAGACCCATGGGCCGAATGAACCGCTCAAATTTCGGTGGTTTTCGAGTAAAACCTTCACCCACAAAACAAACTTTAGTGACCATCCTTTTCCATGCTTTCTTCTGTCTCTTACCGGTTTTGATTACTCTAAATGTTTCGGCTTCACTGACACCCCTCACTTTAGGTAATGGTACACTCCACTTCCCAGCCTTTTCTTTCCTCTTCTGTTTGATGGTGTTGGATAGAATTTTAGCCCTTTGTTGATGTTCCCTGTCCAGCAAGTAAGCAGGAATGGCACCTTCAGGCACCTTTTCGGGATCGCGATTTTTGGTCCGTTTTTCTTCGTGCATCCGCAGGGTCTTTTTCATTTGAACCTTTTCGGCGAATCGCTGTTTGTTGTATATCTTAGCCTTCAGACCACGAATCTTCTTAGCATTCGCTGATACTACGTGAGGGAGACGGCCTTCCTTCTTGCGTTTCTTCTCTTCATGATCGAAACGGCGACCGTACCGCTTCTGGTGGAGTTCAATATGTTCGTTCTGCGGCATCTTTCAACTGCAAGAAAATAAAATTTTAATGAAAATAGGTAGACATTATCCATACAGAAATTTCTATTTTCAATATCAGATTTAAATATTTTTAGACTGTCGATTTTAGATATTATTTTCATAAGAAAAAAGTAAAATTAGTTTTCACGGAGATCAAAAGCAATACAATAGTGTGGGGGGGGGGAGCTTTTCCACCACAACATTTCTTTTAAAAATAAACTAGTGAATGATTACTTCATAATTTAAAAATCGAAGCAAGATGAAATTATATTTAATTCAAAATAACACTCCATAAAATCTAACAATCAATAAACCATACGTAATAATCACATTACATATTCTTGGATTCACTGTACAGTGTTTAACAGCAGTTTTGTCAATCTCAAATAAAATTTCATTTCAACCAGCAACACTTGTATGTATATTCATGTGATTAAAATGTTCTTCTAAATGTAGATTAACCTGGGAAATGTAGTTAGTCATTTAGAAGGATATTAAACTGAATTATCAAATACTTCTGATATTCCTCCCATTCTACAAAGTTCATATATGTTAAATATTATGTAGTTTGATTTATGTTAATGCCAACAGATGGCGCTGTAAAAATTGTTAAACTGTTTTATTACAGCGTCTAGTGCGTCAGAATGAGCTTGTATGTTTATTTTCGACTTGTCTCCTGTGATTAAATGTTGTGTTTCTAAACGTCTCTATTGAACGAAGTCTAATCACACTAAGTTAATATTTTTTAATATTCAAGCAATGCTATCATTCAATCAATTGTGTGATTTTTCAAGATTTTCACATCATTTTATTGATAATTATGCTACTTTTTATTACCTTTTACCTTACGTAAATTTTTTTATTTAGTTTTGAAAACTGTATTCTCTTACTCACATAAACAAACACATCAAGGGCAATCCTAAATTTAAATTAGTACATAAATAATCTTTTTTTTGTATTCATTCCAAAGAGTTTTATTTTTTTCTACAAGCTCCTCTAGCTGTCGAATCAATTTTAAGCACTGAAAGGAATTCTTTTACTCTTGTCAGCCAAAAATTTTCTCTCTCTTTTGATTAGCAAGCAGACTTGGATTTTTTTAATCCTATTGTCTCCAACCCTCCTTACTATCGCTCTTATTTTTTTCAGGTGTTTCTATCACTTATTCGTAGCAAAGGCAGCAGAATTCTCTACATAAATTTAAGTTATATTTCTTTTCATTTGGCTGGTGAAAAATTAACCAGCAGCTTAGTTCTTTCTTTTATCGAAGAAATGGCCATTTCAAGAAAGCAACAGCATACTTATTACATGCATATTGACAACCACATAATAGACTTTCTCCTTCAAGTTTCTGTAAAAATTATTTTTGAAACAAGTTCATTTTCTCTATTGCTTCTTTCACATGCTATCTATCCATTCTAAAATGAATCTAGTAATGATGTGTCATATGTATGCAGTTTAGATGTGACAAGCAATTCCTTGTATAAGACTCCTCTGCAAACTTCTTTAATTTTACTTTTTAATTTTTTATAATTTTGCTTTAATTGAAACCGTTTGTCCTTATATCCACCATCAGCAAATGAACAAGTAATCCATTTAAAAATCTTGGTGTACGACTCCTAGGTTTGAATCATGATTCAAAGAAGTATTTTAATTGATAACAAAACTAAGGCATACTGTAAGATAAGTAGATCTGAATAGAAAACACATACAAGTGACTTAATGAAAAACAATGAAACATAAAAAGAATGGAACACTGAAATGAAATGGACATGGAAAAGAATGTCAATGGGACTAAATTCACAGAAAAGCAGCAAAGAATTCTATGACAAGGTTTATAAACATTAATACATGCAAAGCTATACATATTTTATATTTTCATTAAAAATTGAAAATTTATAATATATAAACCAAAATATATTATTACTGTACAATTTAAACAAATAATAAACAGCCAGCTAACATATTGCACAAATTGATATCCCACTAACAACCATACTGAAATGAATTTTATGGAGCAGTGACAATATTAGAGAGCAGCACAAATATTAGAAAATCTCAATTAAATAGGATTGTTTACAAAAATTTGCATGTAAATAAAATTAATTCAATGCCACAAATTGGCACACAATTGATGAATTAACTAGTTAACAATATACATTTGTAGTAGGATCCCAAAATTTGGGGACATGACATGAAAGTCCATACCTAGAAGTACCAATGTGATCAACCATTATCAAAATAATCCTCTACGGTTGCAATGCATTTTTGTCAGTGCTCCTACAATTTTTTGATGAACTGCTAGAAGCCACATTTTGAAATCACCCATAAGGTCTCTTACAATGCCATTTTTACCTCAGTTGATGATACAAAATGATGTCCAAGCAGATTTTTTTAAATGATGGAAATAAATAAAAATCACAGGGAGCTGCCCAGCGAATAAACTGGATGAGGAAACACTTTAGTATCAATTTTGCCAAGAGATTTTGTGACCCTTTGGGATTGATGTGCAAGTGCCTTGTCAGAAAGAAGATACTATTGTTGACTTTGTCACATCTGAAGTGATTTACGAGCAATGGACTCCCTCAAATGACATAAAACATCTAGATAATGCCCCTCCTTCATTGTTCTGCCCCAGGGAAAAAAATCCGTATGAACAATTCCTTCAGAATAAAAAATGACCACTATCATGATTTTCCCTTTGCTATGATTCTAAGCCATTTTTAAAATGCTGATACCATTTGTACACCTTTGATCTGAACATCATAAAATCATTAGCATTTCTTAAGTTTCTGCAGGTGTTTTATTTAATTTCTGACAAGATTTAATGCTATGTGTTCTTGAAAAGAGCCATGTTTATTACTCCCAGAACAAAATGTGTTGGTTTTTCGTTTAGCCGGTGTAGGCGATAAAGTAGCCAAAAATGATCCAATGGACACCAAAAGGAATAGCTCCGATGGTAACCTTTTACCGCCAAATTTTAAAAATGTCATGGTCTTTTTTAATCAGTAGCATCTTTTTCATAATACATTAAAAATGGATGAAAAACTAATGAGAACTAATATTTTTTATGTGTATATTGTGTGAAATCGTCAATAATACCAACTTGGCGAGATTTGCGCCGGCGAAACAGAAAAGTATTCAAAATATCTATGTATGCAGTTCAATCATGAGATCTAGAAAACTATAACATATATGTGCAAGGCTGTCACATTTACATAAAAGAGCATTTTTCTTTCACCCGAATTCCTCACACATTTATGTCCGTTATCTGGAAAGCTTTTAAAATTTAAAACTTTTAGCACAAGAAGACATTATATGTCTATAGGATTTGAAATACATGCACATGCACAATGACTTTGATTATATAAACATTAGGGGAAAGGAATTCATGGATCTAAGATTAACAGTAAAAAAACTCCAGCCCATGAGAGAAACTGATATTTGGGACATTTGTATAGCATATAAAATATATAAAGCATGTGTCATTTATAAAATATAGCAAGCATTATTAAACACATTCACATTTTGGCATTTTCATGGATTTTGACTTAACAGCAAAAAACTCTGTCCCAGAGCGGGTCTCAAGGGTTCCTCTAATTCCTGAACTTTTGGATTTTACCCCAGTGATGTAACATACACCACTGCATCACACGGGACAGAAGGGGATTCTAGGGGGCCCAAAGCCTGACTGATGCCAAGTATGTTTTAGGGCTCAAAACCTGACTTTGCAGATGGGCCCTAATATTTTCCAATATGCTACTGTCCTACCCCAGATATAAATTTCAACTATTTATACAATTTTACATACACACAAATATGTTGCATCAAAATATTCACTGAAATTAACAAATTTTCTATACACTATTAATATGCTTTACTTAATATATGAGAATTTGTGGAAATTTCTTTCTGCTTACTGTTAGTGCAGCCATATAATGTGTAACATAATATTTGAGAATGTAAAACAGGGGTGGCCAACCTTTTAGGAAAGAGTGCCACTATTTGATAAAAAATAATTAAGCATGCCACTTCCAACTTTTCCAACAAACAGATGTGGAAAAGTGGAAAAATCGTACTAATAAGCTTATTAAGAGATTGTTACACAAATGGCACATTTTATTCTGCAAGTCTATATAATCGAAATTTAAAAATAAATTAATTAATAAGACAAAAGTATAAATTTAGGTTTTCATTTTAATAAACTTTTAACAAGTTCAATCAATTAGGTTAAGTATAAAATAAAAATGAGTAACTTGAATCCTTTCATTCAAAATATTTATTAAACACTCAGTATTTACTTAATGTAGCTTTTAAATTATTACTTTTTTTTTACCAAGTCATCAATATTAGGATTAGTTTGTACAGATGCTCACAAAATTATAGGTTGTTATAGGTGCACATCCACTAATTTTGAGTGATATTTATTTTATTATGTTCATAGCAGAAAACATTTATTCACAAACATAGAAGAAATACATATGTTTGAAGAAAAAATTATTAAGTACATGAGTGTTATGATTGAGTTAGGTAGGAAAAACATGGCTGTGGTTAACATATGATTATGACATCCCACAAATTTTATCCAATTTGAATGTATGTGTGTGTGTTTCATTTTTAGAATATATATATATTTATATATAAAGTACTTGTTGGGAAATTATAACAAAATAAATATAATAGAAATAAAACTTTGTTTCTTATTTGTTAGCTATACTGTTATTGATAACTTGAGTGAATTTTTTAATAAGAATGGCTACCAGTATATAATTAGTTCAATAGTTAGGGAGAAATTGTGTTATGACAGAACTTTAATGAAGAGATTCTGCTGAATAACTCAAAGAATAAGTAGCAAAATCAAACATGTCACCATTTTCCTTAATATTTGATGAATCTACAGATGTTGCAAGCTACATGAATTTCTGTATGTAAAATCACTATAGCAGTGCCATACAGAAAAGAATAGCAACACAATACTTAAAGTTGTAGAATCTCCTGGTGACTCATACGCATGTGAAAGACTTTCAGTAAAGTGAGAATTAACCAAGAGAATTGCTACATTACTAGGACTGATGGAACTTCTGATATTTGAGAGAAAACATAATTCACTCCACTCTAATCAAGGAAAACATTCCAAAATGAATTGTTTTACTCAGTTGCTTAATTGTTTCACATTTACTTCACTCAGTGATTATATGACTACAGGCATCTGGTATCTAGCTTAGAATATATAGGTAATATAATTAGTTCATAGGTCTGCCTTAAAAATTGAGGAAAATTTAAAAGGATGCATTACAATTGATTCTACTATCTTCAACTAGATGGGAGTCAAAAAGCAATTGTATTATTTGGTGCTGTTAGCATGGAATATAAAACTGTCAATTGTGATTGAGACAATCTTAAATGCAAGTTATATTCAGCTGTAAAACACTGCTACGATTCAGAAATATAAAGGTATATCTTCTGATTTAGGGCTGTCCTTGTCACATATCAAAAAACCCTACTCAAACTAGGAATACTTTAACGAAAGGGAAATTAGTTCGAACAATCATTCATAAGTTTGTGACGGTTCAAGTGTAGTATAGAGGGGGCAGGGGACACTTGGCGCAGGCCTTTTTTTGGCGACTAAAAGCGGTCACCAAGGTACTTTTTTCGGAATTATTTATTTTATAATGAATCCGATATCTCACCATGACATTCAGATAAAAATCGCCAAATCCGAAGTGCTATATACTACACTTGAACCGTTTGTAACATTTGTCATACATAAATTTGTAGCACATCAGGAGCAGAGCTTCCACAGTATCAATGATACAGGGCCCCGACAAATGTAATATTTTGTCACTTTCAAAAGAATTTTACTTATTTTCCAAAACAGGGCCCTCAAGAAATTTTGATACTAATTTGATATCGAAGTGCTACGCGCTAAGTTGTTGTTTTGACAAGAAAAAATTAATTCGATTCAAACGAGTAGAGAATGATGAGTTCTAATTATGGGTTTTATACTTCAACAATAAGAGAGTGAACAGTTTTATACACCATCAAATAGCCTTACATTATTTGCAATACGGGTGGACACATTTAACTCATAACAAACACACATAGAAACATTCAATAGAAAATATATTTCTTTTCCCAGATTTTATAATTTCAGGAATAATTTTAATTGAATCAAATGATAACTCACCTTTGATGCTAAAATTAGATAACAATAAACAAATCTGTATTTTTAGATTAAATGTTTTTAACGTAAATAATCAAATGATCCATTCGGACCACGATGTTTACTTTTTTTCTGGTAGTGTTGCAAATTGCTGAGTTCGAATAGATATATAATAATACTAATAAAAAAAAAAAAAAAAAGAATAATCTTTGCTGAAAAAAAGAAAAAAATTACCAAAATCGTTACACATGATAACATCAGAAAATATTTATAAAATGGCTACATCATAAAAAAATTACATAAATTGTTCTGAATTTATTATTTAGTGTGTGTACAATATAATATTGTACACAAAGTAAACTTTGAGACTAACTGGCAACAGCTGAAAAAGCAACAGGGAAAAGCAGAACCAGGATGAATTTACAATCATTTTAAATAAAATTGTCTGATTTTTTATGAAACTGAATTAAAAATGACTTCTAAACCAAAAGCTTCTAGTAGATTAGAATACGAAATATCTCGTAGCAGAGATGAATCAAATTGGAAAAAAGTCGCTGATCTCGCAGAGCAATTAAATCAAAGGAGCACTGGTTTTGGTAATTAAATTTTTAGTGTCTTATAAAATTTATAGTTTCCTTGTAATGTATTAATACGTTTAAAGGATAGCGTGTGTTTTGATTTTTATTGAACTTTGTTTTTTTAGTATAATGGCCAAAAACACAGACATCTGTTCACCAATGCAGAATACCACATATTTTGATATTAAATATTTAATTATATGTTTTTAATAAAATCATTAGAAACATTTAAAAAGATCAATGTCTGTAAATCAATAAACCTTTTTAAAAGCTCACTATTGCAATTTTATTTTTTACATTTTTGTAATAGTGAAATTTGTAAAACTTTTTCAGTTCTCAAAAATAAAAAAAAAAGTACATTTTTGCTTATATTTAATGGTTTTTACTTTTAAAATCACATCAAAAAAATATTAAAGCTTAAGTATGCACAGTAAAATCATGCCGATTTTTCATATGCATAAGAAATTCCTTTAAATTTAATATTAAAGATGTCATCTTGTATTTATAGTTTTCAAAAGAATTCATTATTAAACCAAAAGGAAAGAAGGAAAATATCTCCAATCAAAATTGTTAAATAAATAGTTAATTATATATATATTTGAAATTCTGCATATATCATATGTATATTCAAGAAAATATTCATATTTTCTTGAGATTCTAAGTTTAATGGTTTGCAGAAAATTCAGAAGAAAACTAATTAAAAATAAAGAAAAAAATATTTTTTCATTATAAAATGAAAATAAAATAACTCATTAATTTAATTCATAATTTTTTTTTTATTTTTATAATTATATTTTAAAAAATGGAGATTATGAATCATGTTCTTTAAAAAGCATAATATAAGCTTACCTGAAGAAGATTTAAGTTTAGAATAGAGTGCCTTCTGGCAAAGTTGGCAATTGCTTTTAGCAGTCATTAAACTATTAATATGTATCGAAGGTTGGCAAAATAGTATCAATAACAACTATTGATATGTATCAATAGTTAAACAGCCTCTGACCTTTAGTGATCCATCATTGTATCATAGGTATTTTCTCTGGTGCTCCAAAAATCATTTTAGAAAAGGATTGTAAATTATGCATCTCAGTTATACTGTTGAAAAATTAACTAAAGGCAAACTCTAAAAGAAATGAAAAAAAAAAAAATTATATAAATTTGCAATGGATAGCGAAGCTGAAATCATAATTAGGTTTCTCAATAGCAACAGTAAAATGTTTAACTTTTAAAAAACTGCCAAAATAAAATAATGAATAGCAATCAAGCACAGTGAAAATCATTCATCACGAAACTCAGGGGACTGAAATATTTTTTCATGTTAAAAGATATTGCAATAAAAAAGAAGAAGAAAAACATATATTCAACAGAATTAAGTTTATTAGAGTACATTTTATTTACATAGATATGTTCAAACATTTCCATAGTTTGCTTTCTTTTTTAATTATTGTTGATAACGTAGAGTTAGCAAAACCAAAACCTTCTCGTCTTCTGTTTTTGATCAACAGCATTAAGAAGCTACATCTTCTTTTTCAGCAAAATAGCTGTTTGCTTTTTGTCCTTGTATTTGTAAAAAATAATAATTTTTCTAAAATAGAAAATAAAACACAAACCAAACTCGCTGATTTTTACTCACACTGTGATGTGCTCGTCACCGAATTCCAAAACCAACTGATGATAAATTGTATGTTTTTGTGTGCTGTTTGTAGGGATGGAGAATGAAAGTAGTTTAGATAAACAAAATTGGCTCATGTCACAAGCTGTTCTGAGGGTAATTCAAAGTCAAATTAGCCTGCTTTCTATGAAACATGTAAAACCACTTCTTTCATTTCACACCCCTCTTAAATCTCGCCTGCTTGATTAATATATTCACAAGAAGTTAATGAAATTTAATACAAAATTTTTCAAGTTTTTTGAAAAACAAAAACACTTACTGAGTTTTTGGAAAATAATCTGATATTTTTCTTTGCATTGTCTTTTTTAGTATTAAATTGCCTGCAAATAGTTCAATTTTTTTTTATTTATTTCACCACTAGAATGTGAGTCTAAGTAATTATGCATAATTTTCATGATGTTCCTAATTTCGGAGCACCTTTGGGTAACATAATGTAGTGATAAATTTCTCAAAATGGCAACAGTAATTTTCTATACAGCCTTATAGGTTATTTAAAAATTTGATCTTTTTCTCTCTTAAAATACAGCATCTAACATCCTTTTCATTTTTTATACTAGTTTTTATTAGAAAGGAGGAGAAAGTTTGTTTATTCTTCTCAAAAACTATTTTGTCTTTATAACCAAACTGAAATTATCATTCAAAAAATAAAAGAGTAAAGAAACTGAATAAGTTATACAAAAAGTCAAACAGTTTCGTAAAGAAAAAAAAATATTTCAGTTCATTCTTTTTTTAAAAACTAGACTGCAGTCAAAGAGTTTTCCATTTTCTTCCTTTTTAATTCTAGAATAGAGTTATCAAATGAGAAAGAATTTGTATGATGTCTTTATTATGATGTTGTTTCTTACAGCAATTGTACCATCAATGTTTTTTAGGTATGACACCATCTTGTTTCATACTTCTAAATTTTAAAGTCTAATTTCGATGTGATCTTGGTGCACTTTTAAAATCATTACCAAGGATTGTACCCAAATAGGATTTTACTGAAAATGTGTGATTGTACTGGCAATAACATTATTAGAATTTTAAAGAAGCACTTAGTGACAGTACTTATAAGTAATTCAGATACTAACTGTTAACGGGATTCAGTTCTTGTAAATATTTATTATTTTTTTTTTGTAATAATGAGTTATTGGTCTGAAATATGTGTTTCACCATTCTTGCAAG
>BMAV01019227.1:0-56065 GCA_019973955.1 Trichonephila inaurata madagascariensis
CTTTCGATACGGTCTGGAGATACAAGGTCATTCTTAAAATATTTGATATATTTGGAATAAAAGGGAAAAATCTGCCATGGATCTCAAATTTTTTGAAATCTAGAGTTATTCGTGTTAAGAATAATAAGACTCTTTCCAAGAACTTTAAACTCAGCCAAGGAGTTCCTCAAGGATCAATACTCAGACCTACAATCTTCTCTATGTTTTTGGCTAGAGTGGAAAAGTTGATTACTGAGAATAGCAGCATTGGTTTATTTGCAGATGATAGTGTCCTTTGGCACTCGAGTCACGGCATACCGTCTATTGAGGCTAATCTTTCCCAGAGCCTAAGCAGAGTTAATGACTTTGCAACTAACCACAAATTATCCTTTAATCTCACGAAGTCTGTGACGAGGTTTTTAACCACCAATAGACATCTATATAAATATCACCCAACAATTTTTATAAAGGATTAAAAACTCTTTTA
Organism: Trichonephila inaurata madagascariensis; assembly: GCA_019973955.1. Classification (NCBI taxonomy): domain Eukaryota; kingdom Metazoa; phylum Arthropoda; class Arachnida; order Araneae; family Nephilidae; genus Trichonephila; species Trichonephila inaurata. The sequence goes on from BMAV01019227.1 coordinate 467, forward strand.
CGTAAAACATCCTAAATATCTAGGTTTTACCCTCGACTAAGAGATTCTTTGCAATTGGTATATAGAGGATTTGATAAATAAATGTAGAAAACGCCTTAAAATATTAAAATACATCTCTGGACGTGATTGGGGGTGCAGATGCATCTACTCTGAAAATTACCTATGCTACCTTAATTAGACCTGTTTTGGAGTTTGATTCTGCCATTTTTTTTTATTGCCTCAGATTCTAACCTTAAAAAACTTGAAAGAATACAGCTGAGTGCTGCTAGAATCATCACAGGCTTTCGTAACAGCTGTCCTAATAACTTAGTTCTATATGAGTGTGACCTTCATCCTCTAAATATGAGAAGAAAATATTGTTTGACCAAGTACTTCAACAAACTGCTCAGTTATGGCGATCAACATAGAACCTCTCAATTCTTAAAGCATTGGAAAGATAATCAAAGGTTGAAACGAAATAGTCCCTTGTCCCAGGTACTTGCACAAAACCTGAATTTTAATGTGGAACACCACTGCCTGATTTCATTCATCAATCCTGTCCTTGGACTCCAGGGGGTCACATTCCATTATAATTTAACGCCCAATGTCAATAAAATGTCCGATCACCCCGAACTTCTTAAGCAATTGGCTATGGAGGTGATTGATGGAATTCCACTAGATGCAGCCAAGATCTATACTGATGGCAGTAAGGGAGAGACAAATACTACTGGCAGTGGAGTCTTGATTGAAGTACCTGGCCGCGTCATCAAATACCAGAGAAGAAATGCTGACCATGCTTCTGTCTTTAGAACAGAGCTAATATCTATCATGTGTGGTCTTTCATTTATTAACAACATAAGAGATCTAGCTTTTTCTGAAATTTGGATACTGACAGACAGCCGATCATCTATCCAACATTTATCGAATTGGCCATCTATCGGTGAATGCACCAGCATGAGTCTTCTTCGCCTTTTTCAACAGCTTTCGGATCGGCACCCTATTCATCTACAGTAGGTCCCTTCTCATGTAGGTCTTCTCTGGAACGAAGTTGCGGACGACATTGCGAAGGAGGCTACCAGCAATCCTGTGGATCCGGAAGACCACATGGTCCTTACATCGACTGAGATCTACTCCAGGGCTAAAGAATTAATATGTAGAACCTGGGTTGTTCCTCCTGTACACCCATGGTACTTTCAAAGAGAGCCCGGATCAGCCATATTATTCAAGGGTTCCAGATCATATCAAACGGCATTCTCACGATTTTCAATTGGTCACCTGAGGTGCATGAATTTTGAGGGTGGCAAAAGAAGCTTCCCAATTAGCCCCAAATGTAACATCAGTCCTTTTTCTCCTCAGCACATTCTGCAATGTCTGGAGGTTTCCTGTGAGGAGGCTGTTGCGTCCCCTGCTGTTCTTAGACTTTGTACAGATTTATGGACTCATGGACCTAGTCTAGTTTCACTAGACCAGATGGGGATTAGTCCCACCACCACCACCACCATGAAAACCCAGCCAATTTGGCTGAAAATAGATTTTCGACGTCAATTAACGTCATTTTTATAACAATAACGATGTTACAACAATGCAGACGAAAGTTGAGTTGAATGTTTTCCATGTTTTTAATTAATACCTTCGCAACTAATTGCAATATCGGAATATAAATTATCACAACGGCTTTCGTGGATCATACCCAATTTTTTGGTTTCTTCGGCAAGTTTCTGCGTGGTGCGGTTCGTGAAAAGATAGACGGACATAGATAGATAAATACGTACGGATTTTTAATAGTGCAGATAATATAAGAGTTATTATATAGAGAATATAAGTTTCATTTAATACTAGTTGAAAAATAGAAAGATATTTATCATATTTTATTATCTTCAAAGAAAATTTGTTATAGGCTATTTTAAGAATCATAAACATGTCTCTTATATTTATGGAGTTACAGAAATCGTCAAAATCATAGGTATGAATAGAAATATTTTTTTAACTTGCATATACTGAATATATAATGTTCATACTATTATACATATATATATATAACATCATCTTATTTAGTATCTTAATAATTTAATGTTTTATTTTTTTCCTTAATAGTTTTTACGATTCCATTGATACATTTACAGTCGGACCTCTACATAATCTTGGGGAAATTCGTTATATATAGGGGTTCTTTATAAACTATATAAATCAAATTTTAAATTCTTAATCATTATATATTAAAAAAATAATTTTCACACCTTTTTTTAAAAATTAATATGTGTTTATTTTATATATCTTACCCATCAAAGAAAAAAAGAAAGAAAGAAAGGAAGTCTGCAAGACAAAAATAAGAAAAAACGATGTTGAATGTCTGTAATTTCAATATTAAGAAGATAATTTTATATTAAAATTAATGAATTTGAAGGACATTTTCTAATTTAAAGCATACAATTAATTTTTCTACATTATTTTAAAAACATAACACGGGGCCCCGGGGGCCTAATGAGTTAAAAGGGGGAATCGAAGATTTTTTCTGGAACGGGTAAGGGGGGTTTGAACCATTTTTTCTGGGAGTTAGTATAAAAAACCTTTTCGAGATTTATGACCAAAAAATGTGTTAAAGTGAGAATAACTTGAAAAGTTTGTATTTAAAAAAAAAAAGAAAAAAAAATCACAAAAGAAAAAGTTCGTTATATAGAAAACACTTTTCCTATAGAAGGTTTTTTTTACAAAAAATATCGTAAAATGTTCAAGGGGTTTCCCTGAAAAATTTGCTATTTGAAAATTTTCCAAAAAAGGGGGTTCGTTATATAGAGAATCGTTTCATAGGGGTTCCCCAAAAGTATTTTTTTTTAAGTACTTAAAAATTTTTCCTTATGCACGGAATTGTTTTTGATACAGTGAAAGTTGGTTGATTTGCTAAAATGATCTTAAAAATTTTACTATATTTTGTTCACAATTTCGGTATTCGGACATACCTTAATGTTTTTAAATGGCATTTGATATGGACAAACTATCTAATAGAGTTTTAAGTATTAATCATTTATTATTATGTTTATGATATAAAAGTACTTTAAAAGCTTTTTCTTACACTATTCTATTTCTACCAGCCTAATTATGTAGATAAATATAGTGAAAGGTTTTCTTCGGCGCGTGTTTATCCCTTTAATGTTATTTACTAAACGAAATATTTTGCCATTTTGCTTATGTGAACATCTCATTTTCACCTGTACATTCTTGAGACATTTCTATGTATTGTTTAGTTTTAATATATTTATGACAATTTATAGTATTCTTTGAGTTACTTATATAGTACAAAAAGTATATATATATATATAGGCTTATTCTCTACAAGCAAGAGATAACATCCAAGAATCACACATTCAAAAAACACATTATATATATATATATATATATATATATAAAAAAATAAAACAAAAGGGGAAGAAGTACTAGAACCCTACAGCGCTAAAGAAGCCCCAAATTCCCCCGGGATACAAAAAATGTAGATAAAAAAAAGTTTTTTGAACTAAATTTGAGACCTATTATGATTCCTAAAGTTCCGAAAAAATAAAGGAATATATATTATATATATATATATATAAAATTTTTTTGGGTAATTAATTTAAGAAAAAAAAATTTTTAAATTTTTAAATATTTTGGATTTTATTTAAAAAAATATTTAAATTTCAGAAAGAACTTTTACCACTTGTGTTTAGTACTAGTTACTTAAAGAAATAATGTAATTTTCTAAATAGTCAACATTTCTGTGTGATATTAAATATTTTGCACTTGTTTCTAAATTCATTCTAATTTTGAATGCATAGAAAATAGTAATACATTCCACTGTTTGAATTTATTTCCAGTATTATGAAAATTTATCACATTATATAGTTCGAAAATTTATTTCCTAAAGGTCATTTTATCCCCTCTACTTTTATTCGTTTCCCAAAAACCCCACCAAAAAAAGTTTTCCCTTTTAAAAATTTAAAATAAATCGAAAAAGTGCTTTTTTCATTTTGACATTCCATAAATAATGTCTCACTCTTAATATTGTTCTTTTTTCTCCCCTTCCTTTTGCTTCAGGAGAAGAATATTTATGTTACATACTTTTCTTCCGGTACCCTTTTTTGTCTGAATCCCAAAACATTTAGGTACGCACACTAAGAAAAAGTTTTCTCTTATACATAATGAATAATTTTCCCTCGACTCTCCAATCCAATTTGTAATGCCGTGCGGCCTTTTTCTTTTCTTTTGTAAATGTTTCGATTATAAAGAGACTTATGTCACAACCTATTATCCACAGAGACCGGAGTATTTCTGGGGTTGTGCAAATATCAATTTTTGTCATCTTCTAAAAAAATATATAATAATGTTTCACCATTATAAATAAGGATAAAAATTGGGTAATGTTTTTATCACTATTATTAGATTATTATAATTTATAACGAACAAGTAAAATATATAAATATTAATAATTGGATACATTTAAAAATCGTTTAGGTTTATTTTTTAATAGAATGTAATTTTTTAAAAACAGCATAGGCTTTTTTTGAAACTTGCTGTTTCATAACAAATTATTATTTCATTATTTTGATGCTCTTTGTACTTAAAATAATAAAAAAAAAATTTATTTTTTTAAAAACAATTAGGGTAAAAACAAAAAGGGCCCTTTAAATTGTTTTGCAAAAATTACTACATAAAGATGTTATTAGATTAGCTGTTATTTTCCTTATATCTAATTTATTTATAGAATAATTCTATGATTTAAAAACAAATTTTTGCTTATATTCATAATAGTTAAAAATTTTTATAGTTTCCATTAAATTACTTCATAAAAATTCTAAACTAAGAGAAAAAAATTTTAAAAAAAAATATTTAGATAACTGTTTACACTTAATTTAACCCCCACATACAACCTATTCTCCTTCATAAGCATTATAGCCGATCTCCGGCAAGGCGGTCTCATTAGTTTAAACCAACTTGATTCCTTTAATTGCTATGATTTGTTGCCTATTTACGTTGATGTTTTGCAAGCATTTTTCTATATTGTCCAGGCATCTTGTGCAGCTTCTGCCACTTCCTCACTAGCCATCTTAGTTTTAAAAACGTTATTTACTTAGTTGGGTTATTGTCATCATATCTGAATGTATGGCTAAGCCATTTTAGTTGTGAATCCTTAATTACTACTACAAACTTTAACCATACAACCTCTATACATGTAATAATCAATACTAAGTTCATTAATCATGTTTATGTAACCTTGGATACAATCAAGTATTAATATATTTAATGCTGTCGTCCATCCGGTACAGGGGTTTGCGATGATAACTGGTATGCCGAAGGGCCTGTGTTTGAATCCCGGAGAAGGCATGGATGTTTATAAATGTATAGTACCTTTATGGCATAATAGTAGTCGAGTGCATGTCCTCTCGTGATGTTGGAGGAAAGGGATGAGAGAAGTGGGTGGTCCCCGACCCCGTAGGGTTTCTAACTGAAAATTTTGGTGGAATCGAGCTAAATTGTGCTGTCACCTACATGGTGCTTAAGGCTATGGCTAATGACAGACGTACATCTAGCCCCTTGACATGATGAATTCTTGGGAGTCTGGATCTCACGCAGTCGAGATCGGGTGGCATAAGAAACAACAGAAATATATTTATTTGTGAATTAAAAAAAAAACCTTTTGCAGTTAAAACTGTAGAATTGAGTTGTATTTCACATAAAAGTCAGGGAAACTTATAATTCTTCTTATAAAAGCAATGAGTATGTAACATCTTCATTTGATTCTGGTGAAACTCAATTGTAATTGCCTATGACGTTTATGGAATACATATATTTTAGGTAACTTTTATGCATTACATGAAAAACCCTTTGCAGAATGCTTTAACTGGAGCAACATTTGATGTTTATTAATACTAATTAGCGGAGAGAAACAGCAATAATAATAAAATCCCTTAAAAGCAAGCCTACTGTTTCTTTAAAATATGCTTCATTTTTAAAATATTTTTCATTCCAAATTAACGGAATGTGTTTAAAAGCTTATGAAACGAAAGACAAATATATTTTGGTCCAATTATCTGAAAATTTAAAAGAGTTACTTGAAATCGTTTCCTTGCTTGTTTTTCAATTTTTTCAAGCATTACTGCTAATACCTTCAATGCTCTTCTAAAAGCCACATGTATAAGTTTTCGAAAGAAATAATTGTTTGTATGTATAAATTTCTTATTCTGATTTGAACTATTGTATTACTTTGCTTTAATAAAACCACTCTAGAATTATTTTTGTAGACCGCATACTTCTTATTTGCTTGAAACATATTTTTAATTGTGAGTTTATATTAAGAATTGAATACCATATGGCTGAGTTATACTCTTCCAAATTTTAACATTTGTACCAAATAAACATGATTTATAATCAGATTTTATGATGCTATAGATGTTTTAGACGTGAATACAATCAAATTTCTTTTTTAAAAAAGAAATAAAATGTGAAATTAAATTCAGAATATATAAAAACATTTTTGCTCACAACTTAAAACATTTTTAATACACAGAGATACACAACATGTCTATAAAAATATGTTTTTAATAAACAAATGTGTTGTTTGTTTAGTTGCATAAATGTCTGACTAGAACAACACCACAAATTTTGCGAAGAATTCTGAGATTTCTTGTCCCACCAGAATGATACATATTCAACCTGTCCTATTTGGTTACATGAGGATTTTGAAATCTAATTCAATTTAATATTCCATATTATTCTTCATAGATACTTTTGGTGAATTAAGAGCATAAGTTACTACTTCTATTTGAAACAGAACTTTAACTCTTAGGTTTCTCAGTATCTCTATGTAAAATTTAATATTAATTTAGCTATAATTTTATACGAATACAAAAATACTTTGCTTTTTTTGCTATAATTCTACGTTTTGAGCAACGAGAATTGCAAACACTGTGGTTTCCTCTATCGATTTATCATAATGAACAATCATTATAACTCTGAGTCATAATAAAAAATAATCACCAATCGCTTCTAAAATGCAGAAGGAAATTACGATCATTCAATCTCAAATTAAATCTCTTTACTCACTAGTCTTTTGAAAGAGAACTTCGAGGCTGCAGGCAAGAAAATGTTGTCTAGGTAATGGAAAGATTCGTGCAGACGAGAGTTTTAAAAGGTTTTAGAATAAAAAAGACATTTGAGCTTAGCTAGAGCGAGAAATAATATTTGCATTTTACTAACAGAACTTTTTCAGAAATAAAAAGGAAAATAAGGTTTAGAGGATAACAAAAAATATTCCTTTACAAATGCTTTTTTTTAAAAGGACAGAATAAGATGGGTTTTCTACATTTATCAAAGATGGAAAATAATGAGTTTCAAAAGTTAAAAGCACGAGATCTTTGGTAAAGAATACTTTATGTTGGGTTTTTCAGTATTATAGACAGGCATATTTTTAAGACTTAAGTTCTCTAAAAATTAATATAAATCTATATTTATTCCATGCAAAAGAGTTGTTTAAGTGGGTCTGATTTAAGTGAGCAACTATCTATTTAAATTTATCGTGTGTTTTAAATGTTTTCTACATTAAACTCTGTTTTGAAATCAACTTGATTATTCTTCAGCAACATATTTTTAACCTGGGAGTAGGCGTGCATACAATACTAACGTTAGCGTCGCGCGAAGTGACGGAATCACCCCAATCCATTTTTTTAATAACTATTTTTATTATACACGTTAAAAATCGTATAATTCTAGTTTATACTTTAATGAAAAAAATACTTACCTAGATTTAAGGGCTTTTTCATTTTTTCTTTGATAATTTGAGAAAAAATCCAACCAAACTGAACTAAAATGTTTCAAATGCGCCCTTATTTTAATAAATGACTTTAATCACAAACACTTTTCACTAACTTTACAGGAATGTTATTTACAAGAAAAACTGTCATATTTTGTTCAAGTAATTGTAGTTATATTGTCCTTTGATAATCGACAAATATCTTGTTGAACTTTTTCTTGCTTGTGTCTTTTGACAGGCCGCAATGTGCTTGTGGTACACTTGTGGCTTCATATCTTTATGGAGTATTTTAGGTAGCATTTGAAAACTTTACTTTGTACTCTCAAACGTTTCATGTTCATATTTTTTTTTCAAATTTACTTTCATTATTATGATTAATATTCATTGTTTCCTCAGGTTCTTCCCTTGCTTGATCAGTTCCAACTTCAACCAATTGAGATCACATGGATACCGATTTTTTTTATTTTATATTCTGTTTAGTTTCATTTCTAAGCCGTAATGATGAATCAAACGATCCAACACAGCAATCAAACAATTAAATCATTCACAGGGGGGAAATGCAGCATGCTTATAGAAAATATTTTGGAACAAGAGTGGTCACGGGAGAACTCAGTCACCCCCAAGTACCCTAAGATTGTTTAAATAAAAATTGCCACTCAGAAAAAAACGGAAATATGTAACAAATACATTTTAGTTCCCATGAAGACTGTCCTATAAAAGGATACTGACAAGGTCATTCATAACAAATAGCCAGTTTTCTCATAAATAAAGATTTCTTGAGCCGGGTGACTTTGTACCCCGCAGGATCACTCCGAGTTAAATTGAGCAAAAAAATCCCATAAAAGGTCATTTTTTTCAAATTTTTATCATTAACTCTAAATTTTTTTGACTTTCTATAATAATGAAACATATATAATAAAGGAATTTGTTTCAAATAATTTATATTTACAATCTTTTTCAGTTTATGTATAGGAATTATTGTCTTACTAATAATCTGTGTGGAGAGGACATATATTAAAAACTGCTTGAATCCCGAATTGGTTTCAGACTAGACAAAACTGATAGCTTTAATGCAACAATCCTGTTATTGCGTTACGTTCAAGCAATAATGACCAAATTTAATAGCGTAACATGACTTTTCTGATTTCCACACTAGCTATAGAATTTGTGAGCACGTTTTCTTTTAACTTTCAACAACTTATCTTCTCCCATCTAATGAAACTTTAACGCAACCGTAATGAGATCAATATAAGATATGTCGAGTAATCTTCCCAAGAATATAGAAAATGTATTGTACTTTTAAATAATACCCATTAGATACCCATTTAAAGTTTCAGATTCAGCTTGAGATCAAAAATAGGGTTAAACCAATATTATGGTAAATCAAACCTTCCTTCTTTCGCATTCATTAGTTATTTATGGAACAGGTTTCTCCATAAAAGCAAATAAGAATTTTAAAAACAATATAAAAGAGCAAAAGTAAAAAAATTAAGTACTTGAACATTTAATGAGCAAAATGAAGTATGCCTAAAGCTCCGGAACAGATAGCAAAAAAACTGAAAATCTAAGATGGTTATATCATAAAAAATGCAAGTTTAAAACCTAAATATCCCAAAAAAACAGTATCTTTAAAAATAAAGACCTTAGTTTTTTAAAGAGATAAATCACTTAAAATACATGATTTACATTTTTTAAGATAAATATTTTATGCTAAATATGTGTAGATTATTAATAAAATATACAGGACAGAATAAGTCTAAAAAAATATCTCGCAAAAGTATTAAAATGAATAAAAGATAGGAACGCATTCAGTGTTGTAGTTCCAATCAGAAATCGGATACAAAATATTGTCATCTATTCTTAAAGTGAAACAAAATAATTGTTGATTATGTGATTAGAAAAGTGCATTGACAACAAAAATATGTCCGAAGCACTTTTTAAACGACTTTTTTAAAACTGACTGTCTATAAAATCAATTGTTTTTGTGGTAGATTTGTAAAAATAAAATAGTAGTATATAAAATATATATATTTACAAATAAATTTTCATGAAATAAATTATGTTTGCATATGTTTTTAAGAAGTTAATGAAATATTCAGGTTATATCTTTTTGTAAATACATTAGAAGAATTTATAAATATTTTCAGGATAAAGTCATGAAGTCAAACATTTCACGCTGCTTTCCCATATTACCAAAGCTGGCTCTCGATAGAGTAATTTGAAGTTAAACATCGTCAACTATAGCTAAGTAAAGAAGCGTTTTTTAAAAAGTGGGGAAAGCCCTCCTTGGGGGGCGTGATAATCCTATGAGGGGCGCAAGAATATCGAAAATAAAATATTATTTAAAATAATTATTACTTTACTGAAAGGAAGCAAAACGAAATACATTCTGACATAATAAAAACGAAAATACGCATTTACAATGATATAATATACTTATAAACTTATCAGTACTGCTCTATGTATATTGATAATTAATTCATCAATATTAAGTTAAGAACAAGTTTAATAATTACTAGTGACTCCCATGAGCTTGTCATGCACGAAATTTAATACTTACCTTGATAATTTGTACTTGTTTATGATTAAAAATCATATTGTAGCTTTAGTATCAAAGTATATTATTGAATTTAACACATTGTTATTGTATGGAGAGAGGTGCAAGGAAAATTAGGATTGAAAGCCGGGTCGCAAATGTTCAAAATTTAAGAAGCACTGAAGTAAAGACCACGTGTATTCAATAGGGGGAAGAATAAATGAACAGGCAAGTTACAGTATCGGTGAAAAATAGTGGCCAAATATTGCATTTATTTAAGGCAGATTCACCATATGGTTTGCATTTTTAAGAAAAAAATCAATTTTAGCAAATTTAAGGTATCCGACTAAGTTTGGGACCGTGATTTTAAAAAATGGCATAAATGGATAATTTTCATGATATTTAGTGTCACTTAGATTAGAATACATGTATAAAATTGTTTTAAGGATATCTTGACAAAAAATTATTTAAATACAATATTTCGGCAAAAAATTAACTTAGAATAACTTTTTTCTCAAAATGTTCTCCTTTTGTGAAAAATACTTTTATCATAAGAATATTTTGCATGTATAAAGCTCAGACCTCTGTACAGAGGCTCAGCTATGAATTTTGAAAAATTCACATTATTTTTAGAGTTACAACAAATTTAAATAATTATCGGCCTTTTTTTCTTAAAGTTTCTCCCCTTTGTTGTCGTAAAACTCGGATAAACCTACTTCTAAGTTATATATTTCAAAAATTCTAGTTGAGTCTCTGTACAGAGTTCTGAGCTATATACAGGCCAAATATTATTATAATACAAGCGTTTTTTACAAAAAGAGAATATTTTGAAAATGCCTCATTCTATGTACCTTTTTTGTCAAAATATTGTACTTAAATAAATTATATTGCAATACTATTTTTAAAACAATTTTATACACATTTTCTAATCTAAGTGACACTAAATATCATAAATACTACCCATTTACACGCTTTTGCAAATCACCGTTCTGAACGCAGTCGAATACCTTAAACTATTTGGACGGTTACTGGCATCTAAACTCCAGGATCTTCATGATAAGTATATGTACAAGTTTTTATCTTAGAAATATAAGGTTGAATGACATGACTAAGATATACATATCCCCTGAATCACACAGCAGTTCGTAGCGTTCCTGCCCCATTAGAACATTACCATTCTCTGGTATATAAGTAGAAACGTAATTTGTTGAAAAAGATGATCTGCCATTTTTTTTTATCTATGTCCTGCTCTGCTGTAAATGGGGTTTGGTTAAAAAGTTAAATTTATATTGTTCTGCGCTATCCTATTTCTCCCTCGGCCACAATTCAACTTTCCCCAATTTTTCAAAAAAACCCGGTTCTCCTTGCTCAAGAAACTAGACTGGGTCAAGTTTTAATGCGGGTTTATTTATTTCTTCTGCATCCACCGATACCATATTCGTATCATTGCGATTTTAGTTAATCCAATACGAGTAGCAGTATCTCGCATTGACAAACGTATTCGTTTGAATTTCGAATTTTTCACCGAAAAATACTGAAACGATTTAGTACTACTTAAAATAATTTACTTATATTATTTTTTTAGGGTTTATCAAATATCGAGGGAAAATTTGTTTTCTCAAAAAGGGGGAATTTGAAAAGAGAATTTTACTGTATTCTATAAGAAGTTTCATACTCCCCGCAATATTTTCCCCCCAAAAAAATTATAAATAATCTGTATAAAGGGAATCTCGAAATAATAAGTATTGCAGTAAATAATCTTTTAGAGGATTTATCTTTATTTTTAAAAGATAAGTAACATTATCTCATGTGTTTTTGAAAAATTTATTTTTTTTTTTTCTTGGCAGTTTTTATGAACAGTTATTACTTTCATCAACCTACCAAATATTCACCGAAACGGTATCTTTTTGTGCGGCCCTTTTTGGGGGATATCAATCACCCCAGGAGTTTTGGATGCCCCATTTTCCCCGAAAGGGGGACCTAATCTCTGACGATTTTAAAATTTTTAAGTGGCCCCCCCTAGGGTTTCTAGCCGAATAATCACACATGGCCGCTGACGATTTTCTGGGTTTTTGAAAAAATTTAGTTTGGCCGGGGTGGGCCCCAAACCCGGGGAAAGGGGGGGCGACAAAAAAAACCACCCCAGCCGACTATAAATTACGTAAACTGACCTTCAGTTGGGATACTCTCCTGTGGATTTCATATTTTTCACAAGCTGAGTCAGGGGGGGGGTAAACTCAATGTAAACAAATAGCCGTAAAATTCCACTTGATATAAAACATTCGCTTTCCAACTCTCCCAATGTTTTTTTTTTTTTTTTCTTAACAGTGTGGGTATTTTAGAGTTTAAAACGCGTTCTATTAAGTTTTTTTGCTTTTGGGTATTTTTGCGTACTTTTCTTATTTCAAAAACCTCGACTTCAGATTATTATTTGATTGTTTTGAAAGCATTTTCCTAACCTTAATATGAGCAAGGAGGGTGAAAAAAGCCAATGTGTATAGTCACAAACCGTGCGTAAAGAAAAAAAAAACGTAACAAACTTTTTATGCTTAAATAATCATACAATGTAGGACTTAGCGTTTCTCCATGCTTCGAGATTTTCCACACTCAGTCTTTATTTTAGTTTTGCTATTTCTTTTTGCAAATAATCTTTGTCATATTTTTTTATTAATTTGATAGTTTATTAATACGTTTCGTCAATAAAATTTTGAAAAATATTGAATAGCGCTTACAAAATTTATTTCCCAATGTAAGTGATATTTTTTGATATAATTTCATATAAATTATAGGAAAAACGTTATTCCATTCTAGTTTTAATGTAACAGACAACTTATGTTGTAATCTACAGGGGCTCCAAAAATACGACGTTAGGACTGAAATTTTATTATTCTTGCTTTTTTTCTTAAGTTAGGCTTAGCAACGAAAACACTCCGTCTTGAAGTGCAAGTCCTTACGCATTCACCCCGACCCTAGACAGCGTCTCGTAGAAAATCGCCCCGTCCTGAAGAGGTTAAATTCAAATATAGAGCTCAGAAACGCATAAAAAACGAAATTAACAATATTTACTGCAATAAGAAGTATTTTAATCTAGAAAATGTAGCTTAGTTATAAATTCAAATGATTATTTGATTCTATAAATCACAGCAAATAATAAATAAAATAGTGTGTTAATCTAGATTTAATAAAACTATATAAAATATTTCATTCATGTAAATAATACCATACGAGGATATGATGAATATGTTTAAAAGATATCTGAAAAATTGAATTCAAAAAATTCTTATAAATACTAAATATGTGTTTTTTAAAAAGAAATGTATGTTTACAATCGCAATTTTTCATAAGGTCTGTGTTAATTCAGTGTGTATGTAAGAATTCTCTGCAAGCGTTAAATTTGATATAATTATTGATTCTATTAAAGTTTATAGCAAACAGTCCAGTATATATATTTTAAAATTATTTTTGAGTACAATTCACAGGATCAATAATCAAAAGCAATGCTCAAATATTTTTGGTATAAAATGAGATTAAGGAAGAAACAAAACCTATATATCTTATACTTTCATACACAGCTTCCATTTGCTTTAAAAATGATTATTAAAATGTTTTGCTATGATAGCAGCTATTCGTAAGAGGCGCATAGTTTAAAGTTAATGACCAATTATATATTCATTTCAAATAAGCATTTCTCAAATATTTCATTATTAGCCTTTAATTGTTATGATAATTTCATAAAATTTAATTCTGAAATAACATCAGAAGGTTCCCAAAAGAAAAAAACAACTTATTTTTAGTCTGAAGTTAAATTCAACAAAAAGGAACATTTTGCGTTTTCTGTTTTTTTTTCCTGGTTTTTTTTCAAATAATTCTTTAAAATAACAAAAATTTCTTATTCCCTATCTCAATACAATGAAAACAATTGCATTTTTCATTTAGTAGCTCCTTTAATAATGAAAGTGAATTACAGGTTTTAAGTAAATGATTTTTCACTACGTTTTTTCATTGAATTGGATATATTAAAAATATACAAATATATAAAAATATACGAAGTTTTCAAAAGTAAAAACTGCATTTTTTTTGTTGTTTTTTTTTTGCCAAGGAATATAAACAATTGATACTGTAACATTTTTTTCAAATGTCACAATAATTCTAATTAAATCAGTTTTTTTTTTCAGAAAACTTTATGTCCCAATTTGTTGGATGAATAGGAATCCAATCATAGTAATGAATCAGTATACCATTGGGAATAATAAAACTTAAATTTTGAATTAAATAACATTTTTAAGCGTCGAAAAATTAAAAATAAATAGAAACTTTCAGAATAAACAAAAATTATTTTTACTCGTACCTGATTCTTAAATTTTTAAATAAAGATTATTAGTTTTTTTTGTGAAAAAAGTGTTATATAATTAAAATAAGAGGATGAGGATCACTGAATTTAAAAATAAAATAAATAAGTTAATAAATCGGAACATCTAGCAAGATAATATATATATATATATATATATATATAAATGTAGGGAATTTAAAAATAAAAAACTTACAAAAAGATTAATTACAAAAAATGTAAAACCTTCAAAAAATAAAATATATGATTTATTACACCTATGTACGTAAAGATTGAAAGTTCATAATTTAAACATTAATTAATATTTTTAACATTATTTAATATACCACTATTATTATCAACTAAAAATTGTTTCGATGAATATAAATATAAATATTCCAGAGATAGGTACTTTAACAGTATTGAAATAAAATGCTTCTCTTTTATGAAAAATATTACTATTTAATTTTTTTAATGATTTATAAAGTTATATCCAGGTAATAGATTTATGTTTGTTTTAATTAGGTTCAGAAAATTAGAATAAAAATGAATACTAGGAATGCCTTCGCCATTTTTAACTAAAATAATTCTCCACGTCTGAAAATATAAAATTTGTTATTAAAAATACAACTTTTCATTAATAATATACCAATAAGTGTTTTATAACTTTATTTATATTATAATTATTTCAATTTTTCCTACGGGAAACCTAATATATAATACCGTATTAATAACTGTATAATGTTGAATAAATCTTTAGAATCATATAAGTATAATTAAATATATATATATATATATATATATATATATATATATATATATATATATATATCTTTACGATAATATTTTTTAAAATTTCTTTCCTATTTTAAGTAATAGCTTTAACATTTATGTGTGCATTTGTGTGTGTGTGGATTTTTAGTTCCATTTTTAACATTTGCTTTAAATATTTTGGAACCTAAGCTTTCCTAGGCATCACATTCATGGTTTTCAAAAGTCTGTAACTTTTCCAATAACTACAAATTTAACTGGCATGTGTCAGACGTTTTTCGGAGTGACGTTACTGAATGATATCATACCAACTTTCAAGCAATCATGGGGAATGGAAAGGAGTAGATTCCTTTATACGAGTTTTAAAGAACTGAAAAAGGAATATGCAACACAAATTATTAGAGAATAGTCAATTGTTACTTTTCTTTTGTCGTGCGTGTTTTCATCGGTGTTTTTTGTCCTATTACTGCTCGATTTTGCATCAACGTGGATAAAGAGTATAACGTAAAGAGTAGAAAACGTAGAACGTAATTTAATTCTTACTGGATACTAATAAAAATTGAAAAACGAATACAAATAATCTGCAGTAAGAAAATAATGAAACTTAAGACTTTTCAAAAAATACCTTAGAATTACGGATTAAGGTGTAAAATACAAAGTTAATATATCATATGTGAATCTACACCTTGTTTCCAAAAATTATCGTAAAAAAAAAAACTCCCAAACATTATATGCAAATAATCCCTTTTATTTAGAGTCTATCGACCAAAATCTGAAGCTCTTAAGTGTATCAATAATTAAGTAACAACAGTAGTAAATGGATTCAAAAGAAATTTAATACAATATAAATTTTCCAAATGCTTTTTCTGTTTCTCTATCTAACTTTTGACGCATAATCATCTCAATTTATCGCTGTAAAATATTAATTTTAAATTAACCTTATCCAAAATTTAAAAACTCATCTTAAGTATTACAGTTTACTTTAAGAGTTGAATTTTATACCTCTAGAAAAATTTCTCCAAATCTTTAGGAAACATTATTTATAAATAGATGCAACGATTTTGAAAATAATGGATTTCCACACTTACAACTTAAACTACGTTCACACTCACTTCAAAGCTAACCCAATAATCCAAAAGCATGAAACACGCTACGCTTAATACAGTAATGCTACACCAGCTAAACTAAAGATAGGCGTCATTTGCGTACCACTCCACAAAGTTATCTGGGTGCATAATTAATAGCTTAGTGCACCGTTGGGCTTCAGATAGGGCCTTGAAAGCGATATCTAACAGATGCAACGTCGAGAAAATGCAGGAAAGCCTCCCTAGGAGTCATTTGGGGGCAAGAGGGGCGGTTATGGTAAAGTGGGATGTTCCGTGGGCTACAGGTTCCATCTCGGGTGAGAGAGAAAATCGATGATAACAAACACTCCTCATTTCGTATCGCTCACGAATGCCAGGGTGGAAAATAAGCTTTAAGCTTGATGATACCTGGGAAGTACCATTACGTATTCAGAGAGGTAATAGCATTGTAAAAATATATATGTTGATGATATAATTTGAATAACGGTGCAGGAGCAAAAATGTTTACATCTATTATAATAACTTTAAAATTGCATGTAAACATAAGTCGAATAAATATTAACAATAAATTCTTATTCTAACTGTTAGAAAGGAAATTTTGTATTTTATTCTTGTGAGTAAAATTGAAAATATACCGAAAAATAATATATGTAATGCCGCGTTTCTCAAAATGAGGAGCGCACCCCTAGGGGGACGTGATAACTCTAAAAGGGGGCGCGAAGATATTAAAAAGTCGAAAGCAAAATATTATTTAAAAAAGAATTATTAATTTGCTGAATGTAAACAAACAAAATACACTATGCATGATAAAAAAATAAAATACACATTTATACTAATATACCGTAAAATCCGGCGTATAGCGCGCACCGGCGTATAACGCGCACCCATACTTTCAAGCTGCATTTTTTAATTTTTAGGTATATTCGCCGTATAACGCGCACCCCTTTTACGAAAGAACGAGAAATGTACGTGTGCAATGCTGGTATGTTTTTAAGCCATTTATTCGAGGTATTAAACCAGAATTTTGAAAAATAGTATATTCTTAGAATAAGAATCCTTTTTTAAAAATTTTATTGATTCGTTTCTTTCAAATAAATAATAGTCCGTCTTTGTAGAAGTCTAATTTTTCTTATGCTTATCTTTTTTCTTATTTTTGAAACTCATTTTTTTATACCCGGAGTATAACGCACCCCCCTAAATTTCGACGTAATTTTTTGTGTTAAAAGTGCGCGTTATACGCCAAATTTTACGGTAATACACTTATAAATGTATCAGTACTTCCCAATGTACTTTATAAGTAATTGAACAATTTTAAAATAATAGCAAGTTTAATAATTACCAGTGACTCCATGGGCTTGTCCTATGTACAATTATATACAAAAATTAACACTTGTCTTGATAATTTGTACGGTTTATAATTAATCCCTTAACTGCTGAGATTAAAAGTTATACGATTCAATCCCCAATGCCACAGTTTTTTCACGCAGACGCGCGTATGAGATGTATTGGAGGAGGGGGAGTAAATGAGGAATAAAGAAGCAATTCCTCTGAAATATGTAAATACTTCGCAAACACTGTCAAGTTAATTTTATTGCATTACAAATCTTTTGCAATAATTCTGTGGATAGAAGTTCACAGAAAAGATCGTACTTCGGAAAGACGTATATATACGTCCGGACCAATTAATATATTGGCTGACCAAGACGTTTATATACGTCGATTTAGAGAGGTTAATGTCGCACGTATTGTAGCTTTAGCATCAAATCATAGTCTTACCGAGTTCAATACATTGTTATTGTATGGAGGAAGGGGGGGGCGATGGAAATTATATATATATATATATGACTGAAAATTGGGTCACAAGAATCGAAAGTTTGAGAAGCACTGATGTAATGTAAAAATAATATAGTTTAATGTTTAACTGATTACCTATCACAATCCATAGTTCATTTATTCAGCCTACAAATTAATAGCATGCCTTTTTCGTTTCTTAGAAAGGATTAAAGAATTAAGACTGATAAACTAAAAAACTAAAGTAAGTTGTATTTTAGCATTTTTTTTATTTTGTCTTCAATTCATAAGATATAGAGAAATTTAGTTTATGTCAGTTTTCTGTACGATTTTGCTATATAAATAACATTCAATGACAATGTTTATGTTACGTAAGTACACAATTTTATCTGTTACATAAGTTAGAAAATTTTCCATAAGCTATATATATATAGATTCTTATCCTCAATGCTTGGGACATTTATTCATATAATTTGATACATCTAAATATTTTAGAAGAAAATATTCAAGTGAGTAGTATCTGACTTTTCTCCACAATATTATACATTAGGGCATCTTTTCTCAAATTGTGCAGTGCTCAACCCTACGTGATAACCCTACGTGGGTGGGTGGGGGCTACGGAGATATTAAAAGTCCAAAATAAAAGAATATTTAAAAAAGTAACATGCATTTATTAAATGGAAGGAAATGAAAATACATTATGACATAATAAAAAAAAATAAAACAGATATTCACACTGATATAATATACTTATAATGTATCAGTACCCCTCAATGTATTTGATTGTTAATTTTCAATATTAATTTAAAAAAATGTTTAGTAATTACTAGTGAATCCCATTGCATTGTCATATACAAAAATTTTAAAACTTATCTTGATAATTTTTTTTGTACGGTTTATAATTAAATCGCGTATTGTAGCTTTAGCGTCTAAGTGCATTATTTTTCATTCAATGCATTCCTATTGTATGAAGGGGGTGATAAAAATCATGATTGAAATTGGATCGCCAAAGTTGAAAGTTTAAAGTACTGCATTATGGTGTATTTTAGTTACATAAAGAAAAAAAAATATCCCATCAATGGAAACTTACCTATGCAGAAATTATATTCTACGGTATGGAAATTAGGAGAAAAAAGAATTAGAAAAATAAGTTTCGAAATTTAGAGTTTTATCACCAAGTGTTGAATTTTCGAAAATAAATCGAAGACTTAATTTTGGATAGATGATTTTTAGAATTAATTGCCTACGCGAATATAAATAATCAAAAGCTTTGATTACTAATTGTTAAATATTGAGTAGTGAGTAGTACACTTCAACATAACAACATTCCATACCCCAGCTTTCTTTCTCAGAACCATTGATTCTTTCAGTCGTATCCAAGCTGTTTTCCGTCTTTCACTTGATCGTGTATTGTAATTTCGAGAGTAGTTTATTATTGTTTTTTAATACTTAATATTATAGAAGCTATTAAATATATCTTTTTTTTCATGTATCTATTTAATATATGTTTTCTTATCACAATAAAATTCTTAAAAAGTTGTAAAATGATGCTCCCTTTTGAAATATATTACTTTTGCTTTTTAACATAAAAATCTCAAATTTCTAAACTTCATTTTCCTTCGGGTGGTACTTAACATAAAAATTAATATGTTATTTTATTTTATTTTTATCTATATACGATAGAACATCTTTTTCATATAGATAAGTTTTGAAATTTTGAGAAAAATAATTTCAATCCACCCTATTGCATACATTCATTTAAAAACAACAACAATATGTTGGAATTCCTCGGTTAATCAAATTTCAGTTTATAATTTTTCATTTTAACCATCGCTATATGATTTCATAAATCCTCAAACGAAACGTGAAAATATCATTTGAAACATTAGTTAAACTAAATAAAGTTTTTATTAGATATTTATCTGATAAAATGAAGAATTGTAAAAAAAAGAACTTTCTTTTTCTTCTTTTTAGAACTGCATGGAGTGCCCCAATTTTTTCCTAATTCAATTAAAAATCTTCTTAAGAGTCACTGGTGCTTTTATCAGAATAATAATTAAAAATCATCTCTCCATTTCAGACAAAAATATGGATTTAATATTGTTTAGAATATTTTTTCTGTGGTAATTGCATTAGTACTAGTCTTATTTCTTAAAAAGTTTAATCTTCTTTTGTCTTTTTTTTTCTTTCTAGATCTTGCCTCCGTGAATGGCGCACCCAAATATCATGAGGCAGAGCATAAGAGATAACCCTGAAAAGCTTCTAATTACATTAATGTGGATCTCTAGAGATCTTGGGGTGTTATTATAATCAAGAATGGAAGTGAATAATAATTAACAGAAGAAGAGAAAGAACGTCTTTTGAGCTTTTGTATACTTGTTTATCCACGAACTTTCCTTCAAGAACAACTTGCAAATAAATCTACCTAATCTTTTCTTTGCCTTTCCCATTAAAAGCCTTCTTTTTAATTGAATACAAAAGAAACTGCTTATTTATCTTAAGAGAATGTAGTTTTGGTATCCCAGTTAAGTTGATTTCAGAAAATGAATGTTGTCTTAGTTGGTATTATTAAAAATGTTTGAGCCTTCTACGTCGTGTGTTAATACTGCACAAGAAAGTTTTTGTTTATTGTGAAATGAACACGCATCAAACATCAGAACAATACAATATCCGAAAAAACACCCTAAAACAAGATTAACGTAAATATAAGTCGCTTCTAAAGGAATTTATTTTCACGGTAAAATTTCATTTGAAGTAACTTAATTCAGGTATCTAAATTATATCATTTAGTTTATTTCATAAATCATAACTTATTTGAAATTCGGTTTTTTTTTTTCTTTTTTATAAAAATTTCCCGTATCTTTCATACAGTATTTTTATAATTCGATATTACTAATCGAATATTTATAAGCTTTTAAGTTTTGTATGTTTCCCTTATTTTGCTATTGGAAATTATTTAATTCCACCACACTTCTTAAAGTACCAATGCAATGCTTTTTATTTCAGCCTTAATTTATCTTTGAAAGATAATTTTTTCCAGGAAAGATTTTCCTTAAAAAGAAACGAATATCTTGTTGAAGAATTCATCCTTCATGCATCAAATTCTTGGATTATTTATCCCTTCCAATGTTCTGGAGTTTAATTTTTTTTTTGTCATTACTATTAGTAATGTATTGGATAGATTTTTGTATTTTAAATTGCACGGTTTACGCTTTTGTCCAAAGTCTTCACATTAAATGTCATCTGTTTTTAATTTTGATAAATATATAATCATCTGTCAAATTGTTTATCTATCTATATATGTGCGTGTTTACGTGTACTTATAACAAAAAATATACCATCTTTTTTAATGAAGAAATAATTTTTAAGTAATTATCAATGCTTTAACTCAATAAGTTGAAACAAAACCCAGGAAAATAAATCGATTAAGAAAACAAAATTTATATAAAAAAAATATTTAAAAATAGTTTTTATATCAATGATTACCATTTGTTCAGAATTTATTTGTATGAGATTGGTCAACTCGGGAGTAATTTTTCGGAAGACTTCACATCTATTCCAAGTCGTAGGCAGTGTATATCTTACTACATTGTTTTACCGTAGATTTCTTCTAAAATTCAATATAACCGCGGATCATGGTCATTAATTGGATATTAGCACTGTTTTTGTTGAGTCGTTGGTCCAAGAAGGATTGCGACTACGGATCTGGAGTATAGCGAGAGTTACTTTGCTTTGTCTTATCCAGAGTCAAAATCCATACGCTAGCGAGATTGGTTCGAAGTTTACATTCAAATTCATATATTTTTTGAAGTGGTAACTTCTATTGGCGTGTTTTGATAGAGAGTAAACTTGACTGAACGTCACGCTCTAGAATGTAATGCTAATTCGGCTTTTTTCGGCTTCAGTCGGACATCACACCCCTAAAAAGGAAAGGAATGACGTTTACCCCACCAGTTTAAAACGCACTTTATCCCCCCACCTATAGGCAGTAAAAGTAAAGTTCCTAGCTTCGATCTAAATATCACCCACCACACCATGCCTTTCTACTAAAATGAATGTCGGGTTAATTGTAATCCTAGTTGGAGCATGAAAATGAAACGTATTTTTTTTTAAAAAATAGGCTTAGAGAGAAAGAAAAATCTTACACTAGGTTTTCACATAAAATGTAGAAAAAAAAACAAATTTTTATAGAACTAAGTAATTAGTATAAGTATCATTAGCAATATTGCAGTGATCGTAAGAATAAAAATATATTTTTTTAAGCTAATTGGAAGAACAATGAATAAATTGTTCTATTAATCACATTACTGAAATACTTTGATTCTAAAAAGCAAATTAAAACAATTAAAAATTTAAAATAATAAAATTAAGTATGCAGGTATTAAGAAAAAGTTAAATTAAATAATTTAAATACAAGAAAACAAAATATAATTAAGAAGATTTTCCTTGCAGCAGCATTGGATATATTTGTACAAAACTGCCATACAATGACAAAAGACGCAGTATAAGCCAGAGATTATGTGATATAAATCTTCTGATTAAATCCCTTTTTAAAGGTTTTGACCTAGATTCATCTCTTCCCAATCAACTTACCTGTCTTACTATCCCTTTGCTTAATTTCATTCATGGATAGAATTGAATATTATTAAATTGCAACCAAAATTCACAAAACCGAATCGGGTGTTCTGAACAAATTGTTTTGATTTTAAGTAGGAATTTTAAAGTAGATTTTTTAAAAGACAAAGCAAAACCTTTAGTTGATTTTTTAAAAACAAAATTCAATCTAATTATATCAAATGATCCAAATAAAGCAAGGGGATGTACGGAACAACGCTTGACTGAGTTTTTTTTATAGATATTTAAATAAAATTTTGAATATAAAGTATTTATAACATATTTCAGCTACCATAAACCTATTGTTTCCTGCTTAGAATACAATTAATTCCCAAATATGATTGTATATTTAGCACAAAAATATTACTTTAGGAGTACAGACATATGAATAAATAAATTTATAGGACAATACTAATATCCTCTTGTTTTTTATTCACCTAAATAATCCCTGAAATAACATTACAAAATTTGAAGTTATCACTTCTATCGTGTGGTCATAAGCCCCCACACAAATCTAATATCAGTTTCGAACCACACATTATTTCAACAAATATAAGATCCACTGTAAATATATTTCCAATCACAAAACAAGGAGTGTGCTTATGTAAATTTACTTAAAATTTGTTATTTCCACATTATTTTGCACAAGATATGTGTAAACATATAAAATTTATTAAATTTAAAGAAAAAATTGGATGACATTTTATTTAAATAACTCGTTTTCCGTCTTTTAAAAAATATTGATTCATATATATATATATAATATTAAAAAACACTTTTTCACATTAAATATATAACCTTTCTCAAGACAGAATTTTAAGGAATTGAATAACAACTTTAATTAAAAATAATAATATCAAAATGGGAGGAAGGGAAATGTATCATTACACTGTAACTAATTTTATTATATTTATTCGTACAGGAATGCTTTTTGAAATATTTATGAAAAACAAAAGTACAACCAATTTTAGTAATTTTTTGGGGTTTTTTTTAGTCATTTCTACAAAATCCGCATTGAATTATATGATTTTCCCATTAGTAAACAAAGTTTTGTATTTGTAATGACTTATCATACTTTTAGCTGTGATTCAAATGATTTAGTTTCTTTTATTTTTCATTCTTTTCCATTTTATGACATTTACCAATATCGCCGAAAATTATTTTAAAATTTAAAAAAAAAGCACAAAATTTTTCTTTTACAAATTGTATTCACTATTTTTATATTTTCATAACAGTACAATTTATGCAAAAATTTGAAATAATAAATGGAAACTAAATTTACTTAAATGCATTATCTTATACCTCCAGAACTCTACAAATACTTAGAGAGAAAGATTATAAGCTCTACAAATAAATAGGAAGTATATAGAAAGTAGAATTAAAAAGCACATTAAAAGAGAAATTGTTATCTTCAATAATTTAAATAATTTCTAAATTAAAAATTCACCACTTATTTTAGAATATGAAGTAATGTACCAGGCAAAATATATACTAAATTTTTTACATTAACCAACATATTAGAGAATTTTTTGTAAAATTGTTCCGGTTATAAAACTAACACAAGATAAAAGAATAAAAAAATAGAAGAATATCCTGCTTAAATCCAAAATTACTTGCGAAATAAAAATGATAAAAGAGGCTATTTTGACTAGATATTTGCAAAGATTTTTTTTAATCACCTTTACGTGTTTTCAGAACAATATGGGGAGTTAATTTAAATCCCAAAAGATTATTGCATGGATCCCCTAATTCATTTACTCTCTCTTCTGATATGGGAAATTAATCCTTTGGATGATTTGAAATTTTGGATCTCATTCAAGATTTCGCCTCATCGCCAATTTACATGAGAATTTGCGAAGTGAAAGTAATTTGGCGCACTTGATAGGCAGCTTAGAATAAAATATTAACGCTTAAGTATGGCTTGTCATAACAGTATGAAAAATGGGAGGAATTCCGGGTTAATATGAAATGAGCTTTAAACCTTCGGGTGTTTGGTGTTATGTTTGTGAACTTGATTCACAATTACGATAGAAGGTCATTTGATTCTGGGTTAGCTTTCTCAGTGTTAAATTATTTTCTTAGTTACCACATTGAAGTGAAATACACTATAAAAAAAATCTACACACACACACACAAGATAATTAATAGTTTTAATTGACAGTTAGTTTAAGATATCCGACTACGTTCGGAACCACGCGATTTTAAAAAAGCGCAAAAATGGATAATTATCATGATATTTAGTGTCACTTAGATTTGAATACATGTATAAATTTGTTTTAAGGCCATTTTGACAAAAAAAATTATTTAAATACATTATTTGAGCAAAAATTAACTTAGAATAACTTTCTTTCAAAATGTTCTTTTTTTGTGAAAAATGCTTCTATTATAATAATATTTTGCCTGTCAAAACGCTGTACAGAGGCTCAACTATGACTTTTGAAAAAATTCACATTATTTTTAGAGTTACAACCCATTGAAATAATTATCGGTGTTTATTTCTTAAAATTTCTCCCTTCTATTGTCGTAAAACATGGATAACCCCGCTTCTAAGTTATATACTTCAGAAATTCTACTTGAGACCTCTGTACAGGCAAAATATTATTATAATAGAAGCATTTTTCGCAAAAGGAGAATATTTTGAAAATGGGTCATTCTGTTCATTTTTTGTCAAAATATTGTACTTAAATAATTTTTTATTGTAATACTATTCTGAAACAATTTTATATACATTTTTTTAATGACACTAAAATATCATAATTTACCCATTTTTTTTTGCAAATCACGTTTCCCAAACTTAGTCGGATACCATAAAAAAAATTTTTTAGGAGCTTGAGCAATATTTAACCAAATTTAAATGTTGAAATGTTTTTAAAATAAACAAAGTAATAAAGAATCTATTTTTTAAAATTACTTAGTTCTTAAGGGATTAATACAATAACATGTTTTTTTTAATCAAAAATAACGTTGAAGACTAATTTAATTCAAAGACAATATTTTTCCTTTTTTTTTGTTTTATGAATTTTGATATATTTTGCTGAAAAGAAACGCACATACAAATAATAGAATTTAAACAAAACAAAACATTTTGTATTTAAATTTTGTGTAAATAATTCACATAAAGTGAAAGTAAAAAAAAAAAAAGCAAGATAAAATATTATACTTTAATATACCAAACATACAGATTAACATTGTTATGAAGTAGTCCATCTTTATACTCATTAATAGTATAAATATAAAATATTTTTTTTCACATTCATTCGTATATCATATTATACACTCTATACAGATCTTTAGCTTTCAATGGCTCTGTGTTAGCTTATCGAGCTTCCCCCACACAAGTCCGGGGTTGAAATCCCGGGCTGGGAAAAATCGACTCAGCCTGCCATCCCTTCAGTGGTTTGATAAATGAGTACCAATCTTGAGTGCTTGGGAATTAAACACTGGGGTTTTTTGTGTCAGACTGACCACCTGACCGGAGCATCTGCACATGCATCTCAAAACCCAAGTTTATTAAAAATGAGATAGGCGCAGTAGGCTTTGTCCCTCAAGGGCTGTTGCACTACTGAGTTTAGTTTTTTTTAAGCATCTTTATATGTATGTAGTTTTTAAAACCATGTATGTGTTTTTCAAAATTTTTTATTATTGACTTGTACATATTACTGAAGTAAGTATTTAAAAAGAAATCTATTTCTCTTACATGCACATAAATTTAAATATTTTTTTTAAAGTGAAATGACAGCAAAATTTATGTATACCAGGACTATATGTATATCACAAATATATGTATCCCCTTATGTTAAATAACAGTTATCCTAATGCTTGAGCATCTACTGTGATATAGTTTACCACCGCTAGTTATTTAAGCCGTTAAGAAGATTTCGCAATTACATCAGGAAGTGAAAATTTAAGGCTCTTTCGGGAAAGCGCTATAATCATTTCCTGCTCAACGGAGGTTGATAAGAGTTCTATCTCAACCAAAATTTTGTGCAAATTAACACATTATAAGACACAGTACTTAAAAGGAAAACAATGAATGTGCTTGTTCTGATTTGTGAAAAATATTTTTGAATAATACATAGACAACCCCCCCAAACTATTTTAACTTTTTTTTTTCTTAAATTTATTTTAAATTCATATTGAGACTTTTACGGCGAAGCAGTTTTCTTTACAGATGGAAAATATTTTGAGTAAAATTTATAAAGTTCCATCTAATGTCCAAAAAATCAAATATATCATTCACAGTTATCAAAGAAATTTTCAAATTTAGCATTGATTAACTGATAATTACAAAACGAACTAAGTAAATGTTGTATTATCTTCCTTACAGTAAATAAAGTAAATTGATATCTAGATATACAATTTCCCTATTTGGTGGAAAGTTTGAATTGGTTTATTTACTACGCGCGTATTCTCTTTTACAAACTGTGGTATTAGGCTTCAAACCCGGTACTGGATTACGTCGAGATAGAAAAAAGAAACTATAGTTTCATGCATTGTCTTACGATTGTGTCCTACAAGAATTGAAGAATTTTTTAAGTACTATAAAATATTAACATTCTAAATTTTATCCGAAATATATAACAATTCGTAAACCAAACTAGTCTATATTTTTAGAGCTTATCTTTTTCACTTCAATGTTAGAAACTATATATGTACTACTGAAACGTTATTAACTTTGATATTTTTAAATGATGAATCAAAAATTATGGTCAAATAAGCGTATTTTAGCAGGCATCCAAACAGCGCACACGAAGTAAAGAAGAAGAATGAAATAAAAGAGCACATTTTATGTGGAAGAACAGAATATGACTTACAGTTTTTTAAACCTCTATTGCTGCTTATAAATTCTAATCTATTTCAAATATTGTCTTTGAATGAGTGCCAATATTCTCCTACAATTTTAAATAAAAAACTTCCATGTTCTTCTGATGTCTTATTTTATACATATTACTGAACTGCAACTTCTTGTAAGACTATGTACAAATTTATTACCTAAATAGATTAAAAATTACACCCAAACATATATAGGTATTTAAATACATGTAAATACGTATTTAATTTAAACCCTATCTCCTTAAAATATTCTATTGCATTTTCAATTTAATAGAAAAAAATCAATACATGTTTTAAAAAAGATGAATAATTAAATTAAATAGAAATACTGGAATCTGTAATGTTTAACTACAGAAAAATTGCAATAAATATTTATAATAAGTAAATTATTCATATTCTGAATTATATTAGAAAATTAATCCAGTGAAATTTTAATAAAAGGTTTTTAATTCCTAACAGCAATAAATAGCATATAATTCTTTCTGTATTGACTCAATTACTATGGATGCGTTTTAAAACGCATTAAAGTTGTAATTATTGCAAATCTAATTAAATAATGATACATATGCTTGAGCTTTATCCTTAAATAATAAATTTATTCTAAAATTTAATTAACTATTTCAATTGAAATAATGACAAGATAATAAGTAATTAAATTCAGACAATTATAACCTAATTTTCCTTTGAAAATGCCTACGTAATATTGAATACAGAAAAAAAAAATCCAAGAGGTACTTTTAATTTGTGTTAATTAATAGAAACTATAAACGTTTGTACTTGTGTAACTTTTTTGATTTTATTATTTCACCAATTACTTTTTTAGAAGATCAAACACGTTTTTTAAAAATATTATTTTTTGTACATAATTTATAAAGAACTAAGAACCGAAAATATTTTATATTAAATACATTTCTTATGGTGAAATACTAATTTGGTCCCCATCTTGATTTGATATGACTTTTATTTTATACTATACTTCAAAGCACCACAAGGTCTATTGGAAACAGACCATGATATTTTGAACCACGTTAAGTGATGAGGAAGACACCTAAGCTGGCAACTCCTTCTCCAAATTGCCACATTACACCAGGATCCGCATATTTAGAGTTGGAGAAAGGAAATTGTGGTGTTACTGGACTTATATGACAACAATAATTTACCGAACTGATCATAAATTAGGCTATTCTGACATACAATGAAAGTGATTCATGTTCTAAATATTTAGACAATTATGTCCTATGTTTCGTGAAAAATTATTATTGAACTAATTGAAAAAATATATGAAGGATTCTATTCGCGCCTTTCACTAATTATGTTGGGGAAATACCTTTTGAAATGTTGTTTGACTTTTAAACCACTTTCCGCAAAGAAAGCTTGATTTTGTGGTAATTTGAGTGCTATTTTAATCCTATCAAAGTGAGCGTTAGTCGTTAGACCGCTGTTATAAGGATATTTACAAAGTGAATTTTGGAAGCATTAGTGCCCTTGTAAAGAAGCTCAAGACCAGAATATCAAGTTGACCCAGGTGAGACCTGGCAAGTGCTGCTTTATAAAATCTCTCAGTTAAGAAGTATCAAGATCCTTAACAGATATCCGCGTGCACTCGAAAAAAACATCTTTCTTCAAACTAATGCAACTTAGCAGTAAAACAAAACAGTATTTTGAAATCTTTACAACATGATAATCATTTAAATTTACATAATTTCTCAAATTTTCAAAGAATTTGAAAACAATTTGGGAAAGTTATAAAATATAATTTGGACAATTTTTCAAAAATATGAAAACCAGTATTCTACACCGCGTAGGATTCTAAAGTACAAAATTGATCAAAATTTACAAAATTTACAAAATTAATTTTACTTGGTATATAAATGTTCACTTTTAAGTTCTACTAACGTTTAAGAAATTTAGAGCAAAAAAGTATTTTTTAAAAACAATTATAAAGAAAATTTTAAAGTTTTAAGAAACAAATAAATTTAAATTAAAAAAAAAAAATCCGTAATCTATTAATTTTTTTTAAAAATTGTTGTATAAGTTATGTGGAACCTTATTTTAAAAACGTGTATGAAATTTCAAATAAATATCATAAATAGTTTCTGAGAAATCCTGCGTGCAAGGTAAAATTTTTTGGTTTTGAGAAAAATGAAGTTAAAGATAAGAAAGAGACAGGGATTTTGTTTAAGTTTCTCTAGTTTTTTCTCAATAACTTCGGAAGTTTTTGCAGTATCAACAACATGTTGGTACCAAAATGCTCAGAAATGTGGAGTCTTTAACATATATATATATATATATATATATATATATATATATATATATATATATATATATATATATATATTGAAAAGTTGAAAAATTTGCAATTTAAGAGTAGCCCGAACATCTTAAGTACACAATTATTTATTTTAGAAATTTAAGGTGGCAGTTCATTTGACATTTCTCTTGGTTTATAATCTTCTTTGATAGTTAATTGATTGAACCAAAATAAATAAAGTTATTTTCATATCAATGTCAATTCGTTTGGAGTTCCAAACTTCGCCTATGATCGTAGGTTCGTGACAGAAACATTCATTTCATCCAACAATATAACCAAGCAATTGCTTAGAAGTACCTGAGAAAAGATAAAACTATTTTCCGCAGAAAATTGTCCATTCGAGCTACTTGATCCGATTTCAGAAGATTAGAGAATCAGAAACCACACTAATGTCTGTCAAACCACAAATCCCTTAATCCGCTCAGTTTCTATGATTAATATCATGATTAGATAGATGAATGCTCTAGATAAAGATTTGCTGCGCATTATAAGTATTTGTTCAAAGGTAGTAGTTGAAAAATAAATCAAAAGATTGAAAATACGATGTAATAGCTTATATTGATCACAACTCATTTTTTTTAAAATGCTGAAATGGGAATTATATTCTTTTAGAAGCAAAAACAGAGAATCTATGAGATTCCGGAAATAATAGTTCAAAATTCTTTGTATAGTTTTTGTGAAGGACTTTAACTCTACATTACCTTAAACTTTGAATTGAAATAGTAGAGCATTAGGATCACTCCATTGACACTTATCATGGGTGTAACGTAATTTATAAGGATCAATATAAAAATGGGCCACTGAATTTACTTCAAATTTTAAGCAATCTGTGATCACTAAAATATATTCGGATTTTAATGTGAATAACATAAAAATTATGCATCATAAATAATCGGGATATTTTGGAGAATGAAATCATAATATTAATTAGATAGTAGTTGATTATATTCTACATCAAGGATTCCTAAATTTTTCTTTTGTGAAGTAACTGAGTTCTAACATTAATTTTGTGAATCTCCATTTGCGTGTATAAATCACCACTAAAGTGCAAAAATCAGTTAATATGCAGAATAGATAGGTAATCTGCAGATTAACTTGGAGGATCTGTTAAAGGGAAAACTGTGTGTGTGTGTTTCAAGTCTCAATTTACCTAAGTAATTTGCACATGACCTTCTAGACATTCATTAAAATGAAAATGAGATAATTGGTAGAACAACTGCAACGTTTATGTATGTTTAAATTAAATGCTGTTTAAATAGTTTTTGATATCTAAAGAATCAAGTTAGCACAATGTAGAAATCAACTTATCAGTTGATAGAATCAATCCTCAATCACAGTTAAAAAAACTATAATACAAAGAAACTAAAGGTTTAAAATATTATTGCCATTGAGGAGACTGACAATGTTATTTATTTATTTTTGGATATATGACGAATCACATTAATACAAACAAGCAAAAAACAAACTAAATTAATATAATTAATCATCAATCAACTGAAGAAATATAAAACCAAGAATTAAATGGTTTAACATATTATTACAATAATAGAAATGAATGTAACATATGATAAAATTATTAATGCAATCCAAAATATTATTGCCACTTTAAACTGAATAACAATGTTTTTTTGTGACAATCACACCTATTTGGGGTACATTTAGATTTTCAGTTGTAATGGTGGTCGTATAATTAATTTGATTATAAATTAATCCAATGATTCTTTTATCAAACGTATTTATTGTCTTTTCTTCTCTGTTTAGATTAAACTATTCTGGGTTAAAGCTAAAATTAAATTATTCTTGGTTGCGCCAACATTCAATCAAAATTCTTATCAAAAAAGAAATGGGAGAAACAAACTTTAGACCTAAAACGATACGGGAACTGCTAATGTAAACATTACTTAGTTAAAGTTGGAAAACTTTTTTATTCCACACTTTAATGGAGAAAATCAGTTAGTTTTCAGATTAACTAGGCACATTAACGATAACATATACAGGGTGATTCGCTTCTAAACTGACAGATTAGTAGGGTAATGTAGGGGGAATAATGTACTGTATAATATACTCGGAATCACATAGTAAAGCAGGGCTACAAATTCCGTAGTTGCGAACTATGGTGCAATGAAGAAGAGAAAAGAACAAAAACATCAATACATTATTGAGACAGAAAGCATTTTATAGAAAGGTTGTGCTACAACAAGTGTTCCAAAGTGTTCCTTCTTCAGGTTTACATAAATAGTTTGTTGTACGATAAGCCTGTTCCTTTGACTTAAAGGAAATGCTCGAATATATCTCACGAGAAGATACGTGACATGCCAGGAATCTTCCAGAAAACAAGGAATTACTGGTAGCGTCACTGTCAGGACTACCAGACTTCTGGTTCTAATTTCCAACACATGTTGTTGTTGAACATTTTATTAAAACGTTCTCTGCATCGACAATGTGTCGCTATTTCTGTTCTTTTTTCTGCTTCTTTGCACCATAGCATGACACTGAGACATTTGCAACTATGCATTCCTATGTGATTCGAAATTGTTTATGTACCCTCTAAACATTCTACCAGTTTATCGGTCTGGTAGTGAATCATCTTGCATATTAATTCTAAGAAAATTTATAAATACTTATATATAGGTTAATTTTAGTATAAAAATGAAGCAATTCTAATTTAAAACGAACCCCTCAGTTTCAAATTCAAAATATATATCCATTTTTATTATTAAAAATGAACGAAAAATTTGTGTTTCTTTTAAAAAAAAACCTTTGTCTTACAGAAGGAGTTTGCATGCTAAACTGCTCGTTTCAGGAAACAAAACTTGCTGAGGATAACTTTTTGGAAATATAATTTATCAAAATAATAATGTTTCATATTAAGAACAATAAATAAAAAATTTTAATTTATACTATTTAAATTTATACAAAATTTGAAATGATTTAAATATTCTACGCTTACCTAGATAGCCCAAAAAATATATATTTTTTTTTTTTTGGGAAATTTTCATAAAAAAAAATTTTTTTAATTACGCAAAACCCCCCCTAAAAAAAAAAAAAATATGTTCAAAATTTAAATTCCCTGATTTTCAAAAAACATTCTAAGAATCGTAAGCATCTGATTAAAGTTGTTAATATTTTATGAAATCTTTTTTTCTATTACTTGCGTGGGTTATAGTGTTTTGAAATTTTACAAAGAGTTTTGTATCCATATTTTTTTGAAATATATATTCCTTTTTTAAAAAAAACTCTATAAAAATTCCCAATAAATTTCTAGAAACTAGTATGTTACAGAAAATTCAAAATAATTGTCGGTTGAACAAAATAACTATATGACATCTTTCTTTAAATAGCGATTCTATGTTTCATTTTACTTAACAATAATAATTTAAATTTTAACTGCAAAAAAAAAAAAAAAAAACATTTTTTTAAAAATTTTAAATAAAATTTAAAATGTTTTTAAATTTTTTGTTGTTGATTTTAAAAAAATGTTTCCCAAAATAAAAATATAATATGTTTTTTTTTAAGATTTTTATTTTTTAAAAAAATTTCGGCTTTTGAAAGTTCTCATTAATTTTTTTTGAAATAATAAAAACTTTGTTGAATATTTCGCACATATTTCTTTTGTAAGATATACAATTTAAGCCATCGATGGAATTTCAACTCGCTAAGTAACTGTGGAATTGTTAAAGAAAAAATTCTGACACAGTAGTTATTGGTTTCTCTATGTGAAAATGTTCTGTAGCCTTGATTTACATTAGAAATTTTTGCGCAGTTATTTTTTCTATTGAAAAAGAACAGGGTTTATGCCAGATAATGATCATTCTTCTAAAATAGAATTAAGAAAAAAAGGTTGTGCTTGGGTTTTGGTTACTTTTGAGTTTGAAAAGAATTGAATTTGGTGTTAATTGATATGCAGCACCAACTGTTTATGAAAATAAAAATATAATGTAAAACAATTCAAGAAACCAATAATAATTCTCTAAAAATATTTTTTCCGATCGCTAACCCTTTGAGGAGTAATGACGTACATATACATCAGTGAGAAGCTGTGTCTAAAGGGGAGTGAACGCATATGTACGTTTTTCGTTTTTTTTAGTCTCAGGTGCTAAAGCCAGTTATGTACGTCAGCCTCTGAGGTATTGTAGAGCGGTAAGGTCATTTACTAGGCAGCAAATCGTACTAAACTTAGCCTTACACATTAAGTAGAAGAGCCTTAGCAAATATTTTTTTGGAAAACTAGTGAATTTATGATGATCCAAGATGGCGGTAGGTCGGTGAAAACAAATGGTTACACATCATGAAATTGAGAAATTTTTACAAATAAGGAATCATAAGACGAATTTTCGGATACAAACACTGATGTTGATGGTAGAAACAATCGCCAGAAACAAGGGAAATAAATGAATAATAACTGTATGTGTGAATGAGTGAAGTGAAATACATTATTGTTTTGATGCTGTTATAGCCCATTCGCTTGTCCTAAAAAGAAAGAAAAATTAGTTCTTGTTAAAAAATCTCACTACAGTGGGTCATTAACCGCAAAATTGACCTATTGCTCACAAAGGGTTAGGTGTACAAAATGAAATTCTTCCTAAATACTAATAGAATAACTTTAAAACAACTCTCATGATTTATATTATAGTAGAAATATAACTTGACATATACTACCAAATGGAACTACAAATATATTTTTAAATTTTGATAAAACTGCTTACCGTGTGATTTTGAATCTTCACGTCACATTTGTTTTTACAATTCCAGTTTCATATTGTAAAATGCAGTGACATCTGATATAACATAACTAAAAATCCTCGCAATTTTCTTCCTTGAGTCATTTTTCATAAATCTTTCCCTAGATATTTTGAAGGAATAATAAAATTGAAATATCTTAGTATAAAACCTGGATGAAAAGTTATGGAATACTATAAAACGATATCGACAATCTTTTTCTCCAGTAGCAGCTGCTTATCATTTTTATTCTGCGAGAATATTCAAAATATCCTAGAGAGAATATTCTTGTATTTACATTATGTTCAACCATTTGATAGAATATATATGGCAAGAAATATAAGAAATCCAAAGAAATGAAACGCATTAAAATTTTTTAATAAATATCTGTTTTATTTATTAATATTAAATTGATTTTAATTTGGGGAAATAATTAACAGGTTAATATTAACTATTATTTTAGAATACTAATTGGCAAAAGATATACAATTACTTTTATACGAACTTTTGTCACGCTACCTAAAATGGATCATTTTTATTTCACGTTAAACTGATGATTCAATGATAATTTTTCAGCAACATTGTACATATATTTTTTGAAAAATATCAGTGAAAAGAAAAATTTCTTTTTAAACACTTTAATACATTTATATACATTTAAAATGCTTTTTAAGTAACTAAATAGTTCCGCGCATAAAAAGTTTAAGAAAATATATTTTGTTAGATAGGTTAAATTTTGCAGTTTAAAGCTATGAGTATTCGTTATATCCGTACAACATTTTTTAACATACACATGGGAAAAAAAGTACTGCATGAATAGGCAAACATATATTAAAACACCTATTTTGTATCACTTCATTTAGCATCACATAAAAATACAAATGTTATTAAAATATCAGCTGCTTATTCCATCGTAAACATTCATTTTTAAAACTATATATTTACTAAGATAAATTATAGAAGTAAAGAAGAGTTCCTTAAATGATTAAAATCTCTACTAAAAATCATTCACTTTGTAACAGTATTATTTTTTTAAGCAAATGCTTCGTAGTAAGAAACAAATCACAAAACAACACACCTGTCTTTCCATTACAGACTGGAAAGCATGGAAGTATGGGGCTCTGCTACAGTTCCATGAATTTGGTTGCAATTATTCATTCAGAACCTTCACATGAACAGTCTTCATGTTTTGACTCGAATGAGTAACAGCAACCGAATACTGTAAAGACGATTGGGTTTTACATGTTTTTTAAACTGAACTACATATTTTTGATTCCCACTAAAATATTTCTTTCAAATTTTCAATCAATCAATGTTTTTTTTAATTATATAAATCACTTAAAAGATATCAGAATTTATTGGTTCAAATAATAAGATACGTTTATGCTCTCTACATCGTTATTTTCTCATATTTTTAAAATGTTTATATTTGATTCTTATCTTATGAGTAAATCATCCTATTTTTTTCACTACAGTTAATTACGTGCATGGAGTATATGTTTGTATACGCTGAGATATGAAAATATAATTATAAAGCATTTATAATAGCAAAATGAATAAATAAATATACTTATATTATGCATTATAACAAAATTTGTAACAATACGTATTAAAAATGCGAAATATATTTAAAAGAAGTGATATGATATTGCACACATTTCAGATAATACTTGAATATTATTTCTGCTAAAACAACATTAATTATATTTTACTTGATTTAGAGTGCATTAGCCATAAACATAAAATTTGGTGAAGATATGTTATTTTGTTTTAATTAAATATATACTTTTTCTAGAAATGGCATGGAAGAAATTACTTCGATTTATTACATAAATCGAACAAAAAAAGAAGGCATGGATAAATTTTCTAAAAAAATTCCAAAAGGACGTGAGACATCCTATGAATTTCTGTGTTGAGTCATATTGAATAACATATTTATGAATAACGAGTTCTTTTAATTCTGACCCATTCAAGAAATACACTTGAGTAAAAATTTTGTAATGAGTTAGAAACACTTTCACTCCTTTATTAAAAATATTTACAACCTTTACAAACTTTTTCAGCACTTATTGGAATAATAGTCTTGTCTAAGGTTTAGTTTTCAAGACTTAATGTTTACTTAAAATGAATTCTTTTAAGCATCATTATGATCCATATTTTTGATTCGAAATTTTCCAGCCAACTCGTATTTGTTTCTTGAAGATGGATAATGCAAATGGATTGAAATTTGAATGACACTGCATCATTTTCTTTTGTTAAGTTTGTTAAGTCATTTTATTTACTGTAACGTGTGGAACTGAGTTATTTCGATCCCGCGCGTGTGTGTGTGCTAAGCTAACTAAACTGTACAAAAACGAGATATTCAAGCTGGATCGCATTTTACGCTGCTGTAATATTCGCACTCTAATAGAAGTGATGGCTGTCTGCATTCGTAAAACAAATCGTGATGCGTCGTTCGTGATTTCGTAACTGGAGACACAGTCATTGTTTCTTATATTTTACGATTTTCTTATTAAACGTCAGCATTTATAACTCATATGTAGTTACAATGCTGATGTGGATGAAAAAGGTTTAGATTTCAGTAGAAAGACATATATAAAACTATCATAGTGATATAGATATAAACAAATCGGGTAAACCAAAGTCTTCTAGAATTTTACGACTAATAGAACGACATTTTCCTAGTTTTGATCCGCTGACACCAGAAAAAGAAGCTCCAACAAGATACTGCTCTTTGTGCTGTGTTAAAGAGGATAGCAAAGGAAAATGAAAAAAAATAGTCATTATATGTGTAAGAATGTAATAATTGCCTTGTTGTGTAATGTTGTGCTCTTTGATTCCAAATATATCACCTAAAATTTTTTTGAATATTTTTTTTTAAAGTATTATACTACGATTATTATTTCTATTGAAAAAATATAAATACGTATTTTTACTTATAAAAATATATTTTTTTTTGAGAAAGCTATTTGAAGAGAAAGGTAAAAAATGTCAATGCACCTGTAAGATTATACTACGTCGAATCTATAATGTGAATTAAAATCCGAAATTAAAGTTAAAATTCTGCTTGTTTAATTATTAATTCTTTATTGGCCAAAACAAGGTTCTAAAATCGTTTTTATAAGAAAAAAAAAAGAATGAAAAGTGTGGGTGTTTTTTATTTCAAAATAAGTGCGTTTTAAGGAATTAAAGGCATATTTGTTTCAATGAATAAGATAATGCATAGGTATAATATGTTCAAAAGAAAATATTTAGTTCTTAGTTTGTTTTTTTTTAATATTTGGAAAAAGAATTTTAAAAAACCTTTAAAATTTCCCCTTCCCAGTAAAAATGGCATTACAAAAACAAAAGGGGTTTTGGGAACTATAAAAAAGATAATGCATGGTTGTCAGAAGAAGTATGCATAATGGAGTATTTTAAAGGCATCCTTTATAATTCACAGTGATATTTTCATAGAAATAGATTTTGTGTTTTAATGATAAAGGCATTACAAATCATATTTGGGTGCAACACCAATTGTTCTGAAACATTATCTTTAAGACCATAAACAAAAGAGTATACGAAAAAAATATTGATCTCAATTTTAATGTCTGGAAAATGGCTCAAGTGTTATATTTGTATTAAAACAGTTTTCCATATTAATATGTAAAATTTAAAATATTGCTCTTGAAAAAAAAAAACTTTTAAAGCAAAAAAAATTTTTAAAAAAAACTTTCAAAAAAGTTCCGAAAAGGGTAATTTTTCCCGTTTGTTTGAGGGGGAAAAATTTTGCATTTATGTAACAAAATTTGATAAATGTTTTGTAAAATTGCAAACCGTGTTCATGTAATCATTTATAACTAAGCATTTGCTTAGAGATACATACATACATGTGTATTTTAAAATTTTTCACGTATTTTTTTTTTCTTTCAAAAATATATCTGAAAACTTTCATTATGCATTAGCTTTGACATTTTTAATTATTTTTTTTCCCTTTTTAAATAAAAATTTTTATTTTTTTTTCCTTAAAAAATTTTTGTTTTTGTTTCTTTTTAAATGTCAACTTTAATCACATTTTACATAATAGAAAGGGTTTTTTTGCCATTTGAATATAAATGTAATTTTAAATGGTAGAATTTATCTAACATCAAAAACCCAAATTTGGCAGCAAAATTTATAATCAAAAAAAGGGGACAAAATATTTAATAACCCTTTTAAAAAGGGGTTAAAAAAAACCAGGGCACGTCCCCTGGGAGGCGTGCTAACTCTGGGGGCGAGCATATTAAAAAGTCCCCAAAAAATTTTAAAAAATTTTACTTTATGAAAAGTAAAAAAAAAAAAATACTTTCCCTGTCAAAACAAAAAAAAAATAAAAATTTACACTGATATAATACACTTATATATAAATGTACCCAAGTCGTATTTTATAATTAATAAAATAAATAAGTTTAGAACAAAGGGTTTTTTAATTACCAGTGTACCAAAGGGCTTTTATATATAAAAAATTGTCCGGGCATTGGGAAAAAAAATTTACAAAAAAATTTAAAAATCCTTTTTCCCTTTTCGTTTTATATTTTAAAAACCCTTTAAAAATTTTTGGACCTCTTTCCCAAAAGTTTTCCAAATTTGGGTTTGTCTATTGGGGAAAAAGGGGGGAAAAGGGGGAAAAAATGGAATGTAAATAAAAAAATCCTTCACAAAAAAAAAAAGTTCTTTTATTGCAATCCAAAAACCCGGGAAATTTTATGGATAGGGAAAACACACAAAAAAAGTACTTCGAAAGGCCCTTTTATATATATCTGGGGCAATCATACTTTGGATAATTTAGACTTTTTTATTTTCCAAATGGACCAGGTCAAAGTCTTTTTGAAACAACTTTAAATTCGATTTCTTGAAATTCAATACATTGCTATTGTATTGAAGGGGGCGCTATGAAAATTATGATTGAGTACTGGGTCGCAAACAATGAAAGTTTGAAATGCACTGATTTAAATCATTTAATTATCAGTTGAAAATTATTCAACCTATATTGTTTTAAAAAAATTTTAATCTTCAGTTCGTTAAATAGTCTTAAGGAAAGTAAATTCATAAAATTTTTAAATAAAAAATATACTTTCATTAATTTTTTTTTAATTTGTAATTTTTCCCTTATTTTTTTGTTGCCGATATTTGTGTGTAATTGTATAACTTGAAAATGTATGTAATTAACAAAATTCTAATTACACGGTTAACAAAATTTAGTTTAATAGAAAAAATATTATTTTACCCCTAGCCAAGGGGGGTACAGTACATTAAAATAGTATTCCCACTTATTTTTTTTTTATATGGGTTTTTAAAAAAACAAAATTCCCCATCGTTTTTAAAAAAGAAAATTTTTTTTTAGAAAAATAATATTTTTTTCTTCCCCAAAAAAATTTCATAATTTAGTGCGCAATTTTTTTAGTGAGTATAATATACATTTTTGTGTTTCATTAAATGTGTATATATTTCCCGAGGAACACATGTTTGTTTTACCAGTAATTTATAATTTTGTCTAACATTTAGAAATATAATTTTAATATAAATGTGTATATGAGAGCAAAATGGTTGAATAAAAACCCTCCAATAAAATTTTTTCCAGTTTAAAAAAAAATTTAAAAAAGTTTAAATTATTAAAAGCATAAAAACCACCTCCCGAAAATATTTAAAAAATTTTTGAAAAAAAAAAAAAAAATTCTTTTAAAATTTATATTTAAAATTTAAATTTTTAAAAGAAAAAGGTTGGATTTTTTTGGGGGTTTTAAAACAAAAAAGTAAAAACTAAAATTATTTTTAATAGATTTAAAAATTTTAAAAAAAAGGGGGTTTAAAAATGGGGTTATTTGAAAACTTTTTGAATCTTTAAGAAAAAATTTTTTGCCAAAAAAAAATTTAAAAGCCAAATTTTTTTCATCCCTAATGCCACCTTTTTAAAAAGGGGGCGTGTACTTTGATGTTTTGGGGGGGGGAAGAAAAATATATAAAAATAAAGTAAGCAAATCCTCTGTAATGGTAAAACGCAAACACTTGGAATCTTTTTATTGCATTCAAAGTCTTAAAACAATTTATGGATAGCAGGACACAGAAAGGTTGCACTTCGGAAAGACAATATATATCGTCGGGAAAACTAATGTTTTGGAAAGGAGGGCCTTATATACGTTGGTGACATATAAGAGGGTAAAGTAGTATTGAGATTATTGGTTCAAAGTGTAGTATTATGAATTCAATACATTGTTATGTGATGGGGGGCGCATGGAAATAGATTGAATATTGGTCTGAATTTTGTAAAGAGAAGCACTGACGTAAAGCGTAAATGGGGCACCCTCACTGTGAAGTTTGGAAATGGAAAAAATTTCCCCTGGAGATTAACAGAAAGAGGAATCCCAAAACCTTAGGAACTTACATCCGTAGACACAACACCTTTAGACTTCCTCTTGTAGTGATACAAGACTAAACTAAAACATTGTTTATAGTTATCTCCAGTAAAGGTATTTCCGGAATGTCACTGATGTTATTCCGAGCTGGTCTCTCCTGCCCACATATTGACTTGTTTGGACTTTAAAAAGGACAAAATTCTTCTAAGCACTCTTCTATATTTATAATTTCTAATTTTTTTAAATTGATGAAATATGTCTAGGATTGCTAGACACAATCTTGGATTAT
Organism: Trichonephila inaurata madagascariensis; assembly: GCA_019973955.1. Taxonomy (NCBI): domain Eukaryota; kingdom Metazoa; phylum Arthropoda; class Arachnida; order Araneae; family Nephilidae; genus Trichonephila; species Trichonephila inaurata. The sequence goes on from BMAV01019227.1 coordinate 41,870, forward strand.
AAAACAAAAGTAACAACTAATCTCCACTTTTTAATACTGATAAATTTAAACGCCACAAATTACAGCGGGATTTAGAATGTTGATTTAGCAATACTTCTTTGAATCTGTTACAGACTCCATGTTTTGCATGTAACTCTTAGTGAACGCATCCACACATATATTGTGAAATAAAAAACATTTAACAAAAAAAAATATTGTGAATATTTTTACTTGTTTATATGTAATTAATCTTTGAATGTTTAGTGAAATTTTTTGGTCTCCTGTTATTTAATATAATAATAATATACTTCTTAATGAATATAATTGGTACTAAGATTATATTACTTAAAATACCTCATTTGTATATCTAATCTTATTTCAATTTCATAATTTTGTAAATCTTTGTATAGAATAACTATAATTTTTTGCTGCCTAATTTATTTTTGACAAGTATCTTAAAAATAAACTTTTTTATCAAACTACCACTTCAATGTACTGCTGGAGATGTAGGTGACATTCAGAAACATTTTATATGCATACTGAAAAAAACTACTTATTCATACATTAAATGCTACGTTAAGGATAGTGGGGAGTATTAGTAGAGCAAAATTTCAATGAAGAGAAAATTAAGTGACTCTTTCTTCAAAGACCTAGATCTTGATTCGGCCCCCTAGCTCGTATCTGTGAAACTGCTAAGTTGCTTAGCTGTGTATAAAAGTTGAGCTTAGGTTTTGAAATAATCCGTGAAAGGAAGCTTTCTCAATGGTTGGTAAAAATATCAGTACAATAGAAATGGGCGAGGAAAAATTATTCGTAGAAGTATTCATATCTAGTTTCTTTCTTTGTGTTTGACAAAGTTGGATTTGCGAGAGATATTCCTATTGGCTTTCAGAAGCAAGCTGGGGTTTCCCTATAGGCTAAACTAGTTTGGCTGCTAAGATGGTGTATACAAAATGAGAGGAGAGAGTTATGAGTGTTAAGAGCACAAAAGAGTGAGACAATAATTTAAAAATGCTTTAAGATTAGAAGAAAAATAATGTAATAGTCCTTTCAAGCTCGTAGCAACTCTTCTAGTCTTTTTAGTTTTGAATACGAGTATCAATTTCATATTAGAATTTCAGTGTCAGTAAGTTACAGAAATATTTTCAAATATTTTTAATGAAATGGTCATTTTTTTAAATACTTTTTCCAGCTCGCAATCCTAACAACTCGAAGAGTAAAATTTTGAGTAACTTTATAAAATTTTAAAAATGTTAGCTGTATATCCTCAAATAGGACAAATATAAAATATAATTTAGTTCATAATGACCTTATAAAGAAGCCTTTCGTTTTCTACAGATATATTGGATCCACTATATATTTAGGGACTATAATTTGCGATTAAGATGTTTGAACTGTTCGCAATTTTGTAGAGCTTGTTCATTTGAGATTTGTGTGGAAGGACTACTAGATGCATCATAATTTTGAGATCATGGCATTTGAGTATGTTATAGGAGGCCATAACGTAAAATCCGTCGTATAATGGGCACCTATACTTTCGAGCTGTATTTTTTGGTTTTTATGTATATTCACCGTATAACGCGTACCCCCTTTTTTATAAAGTAACTTGAAATGCATGTAAACAATACATTTATATGTTTAAGTCATTTATTCGAATTATTGTCTCAGATTTTCGAAAAAAAATGTTTACTTCTAGAACTAAGACTCTATGTTTACAAGGTATGTATGGCATTTCTATTAAATAAATAGTATTTCGATATATGTATAAGCTTTTTTTTTATTCTCATCTCTTTTTATTATTTTTAAAACTGTCTTCGTTATACCCGGCGTATAACGCGCACTTGTAAATTTCGATCTTATTTTTTTGTGTTAAAAGTGCACGTTATGCGCCAGATTTTACGGTCTATATTTTCTTTTTGTTATGTATAAAACATTAGTACATACCATACATATTAGTACAAAAAAGAAAAATATAATTTGTATAGTCTATCGATGGCTCTTTTTTATAACAGATAAAATAATTCTCGTATACCACAGGTAGCAAACGGAGCTTACAATAGTAAGTAAAGTAAGCAAAATAAGATATATAAAATAAAAGGTAAATAAAAAACAAAAGTTACGAAACAAAGGAAATAACAAAAGCAAATAAGTAACAAAGACAAACAAGTACATTACAGAATTAAATAATCAAACGGCAAAACAAAAACAACGGAGTTATAAAATCAGGTCAATGGATTTACAAAACAATGTGAATGAAGCTTTCTTGGAAGAAGCTAAACATAATTAGGATGTCATATGATTTTACGAGCATGCAGTTTAACCTTCAAGCATTTTTCCTTAAATTTTACCATTAAAATATAAAATGGCAACACTTTGCACTCCCCAAACATTGCAGTTACAAAGTTTGGAAGGACACAGGTGACTACTGAGTAGGTGGTGTGTGATACGATTGCCGAAAAAATTGTAAAATAAAGTCAATCTTGTAAACGGACAGTGATTGGATGCAAGATCGGCGTAAATGCAAATTATTTGTAAATAACAGTCCCAAGTTAAATGAAAAGATTACCAACGTTATAATTGTCAATGCATTGTTTTAAATGTTTTTGTAGTTATTAAAGCTACACAGCGCCCTAAAAATTTCAAAAATACAGTTTAATTATTTATTTATTTATTTATTTATTGTAGCCTAAATCATTGGTAAGCTTGATAAAAAATTTCAGATCCGATAATAAATTAGTTTTTAAGGTACTTTTTTCAAGTTTTCCGAGCTTAAGTTTTGGTTTCGGTTTCATTTTAAAGCATTTTTCCGCTCTTAAATTAAATTAATTAAAAAATATATTTTAATACTCTGTTAAGGGGAAATCGTTATTAATTTCAATTTTAATTACTAAAACCATTTCTGCTTGAATATGTTTTGAGTTTTTTTAATTCACATAGTTAATTAAAATTGATTTCATGGCCAATTTTTGCTTAAAAGAATAGTTTATATAACTCAAAAGCTTTATCATTAGTTTTATCCTGTTGAGAAAATGATATAGCATAAGAGTTCTCAAGTTGGTATGATACGCAATATTTCGAAGAGATGGAATACTACTGAAAATGATGCATCTAAAAATCACCTTCAGCTTATACTGCAATTAAAGTTCCGAATATAAATATTCTAAATTCAAGTATTGCAGATAAAACTACATGATATACCAATCTACATTATACTAAACATATTGCAATATTATATTTTAGTATTTTAAAGTTGGTTGTACAAATCTGATAATTTTTAGCATCCTTATTGTTAGTATCCTTATTGTTATGAACATAAATGTTTTGTATTTACAATCTATTGTAAATATATTGTATTAAGATTAGGCTGGATAACATATCGTAGTAACAAATTGTAGTACTATGCGCAAAAGTATATGTTAAATTTTAAAAAAAAGCATTTTTCAGTCAAATTTCATTAAAGTAATGTTTCAAAGTACAGCTTAAGGTAGAAAATAACATATAAAAAATTAGACATTTATATGCTTATTATATTTCCCTTTATGACTTACAAACTTTAAATGTGTTTTTCTCAGATTTTTAATTTTAACATATAAATCTTTTCTAATCCCCAACGGTTTTTTCTTGTTCAAGGTAGAGTGCTTAGAATTGTTTGCATATGCTCCCAAATGTATATTCTATAAAAGCTAGTATGCATTTACATGTGAGATTTCTAAGTTTTATTTTATTTTTTAAATTCTAAATGTAATATTTTAACAGTTTCATATTTTTACCAGGTTTTGCAAGAAAAATAATTATTAAAAATCAACAAGGGAATAAATTTTAAAATACATACTACGAACTTTGTTCAACTTTTGTTCGCAGTAATCTAAGAAACAAAAATCTCACTTAAAAAGACTAAAAATTTTAAAAATCAACATTTTCTAAAAATTTGAAAAAAAACTTGAAAAATTCTAAATTTTTGAAATTGTAAAATAATGGCTGGTCAGACCACATTTTCCTTTCAGAATCAAAATAATATAATCTGAATATAAAACCTAAGATACTTTTACTGTTAATGTTCCCCAAACTATATGTTTCAAAAAGGTTACCGTGTAGCTTTAAGTGGGGACTGTTAAGTTTTAAGGGGCGTCCTTTTTCACACAAAATTAACCAAGCTTTATAATCAATGACGGGCAAATTTTTGTGTAAGTACTATTACTATTCATTCATTTTATCATTGCTCATTTTGTGTGAATTGAAGATGAATTGCGCATTTTTAAAGTTCTGATAATTTATTCAACTTTTTCTATAGAAATACAGTGAATATCTGTTCTTTTTTGTTTTGTTTATTAATATGGTAATACTATTGTATTTATTTATAAATGGTTGTCTCTATATTCGAACAGAAATTCCCAAAACCCATTAATCTATAAATAGTAAATGAATAAGGGAAAAAAGAGGAACTTAAAAGCTAACCAAGCGCAAAAACAAAACTTTACTGGATTATGATTAAAGCACTTTATTCAAAGGAAACCCTTTTTATATTAAAAACTTTCAAAAGGGGTCTCCAAATTTTGGGAAGTGTTTAAGACTTTAAAATTTTTTGACAACTTTTTCAAGCTTAACTTGTCAAAACTTTTTTTAAAAAAGGCCCTATTTTTTTTTCAGTTTTTATAAATAACTTGGGCTAAACCCACTTCGAAAGGATCCCAAAGGGGGAAAAAAAATTTTTTATTGTTTTTGGAAAAAAAATTTAAAAAAAATTTTTTGGGTCTTTCTTTTGGGTTTTAAAAAAATTGGGTATTTTAAAAAATTAAAATGTTTGGAAAATTATTTGGGGCTTTACTTTTTTTTGGCCTTCTTTTTTAAAAAAACCATCTTTTTATTTTTCCCTTGGAAATGGTTGAATGGGGGAAATAAAGATTTTGCCCCCCCTTTAAAAATGAAAACCCCCAACCTTTTAAAGAAAAAATTCCGGGTAAAAAACCTTATAAAAAAAGGGTTATTTTCCAAAAATCGAAAACTAAATTTCCTTTGTTTAAAAGCCCAAGGGAAAAAAACTCATTTAAAATTTTTAAACTTGTTTTTTTTTCCCAAAATTAAAGTAAAACCCCCCTTTTAAAAACCCCCAAAAATTTTAAAATCTTTTTTTGAAAAATGCTTGGGCTTTTTTTAAAGGAGGAACTTTTGGGGCGAAATTTCGGTGAAATTTTGCCAACCCATTTCCTTGGAAAAAAAGGGCATTTTGATTTTGAAAAAAGTACTTCAACTATTATGTTTCGTTGGAAGCAAAACTATCAAAATATTTCTTGTTTTCATATTTTCAAATCAGTTTTTGCAGTTTTTAGTTACTACATGTTTTCTTTACATGAAATATTTATCAATCCGATCTATCTTACATAAAATGTTTCTTCTGATAAAAATAATTGTGAAATCCTGAAAATGTCCTTCTCTAATATTGAATTTTTTAGATTAAATAGTAAAGAAGTCCATACGTTAATTTATAATTATTTTAATTGGTGGTTAAAATAAAAAAATAATTTGAAGCATTTATTCAAGAAAAAAAAAACAATTGGAAACTTTATTTTTTAATGTCTTAATTACAAAACTATCGTGCCACAAAAATTCACCTTTAACTGTAGATTAGCCAGTGGAAGAATATATGATTATAAATTTTTTAAGTGTATATTTTACTAAGAAATTAAACTCTCAAATAGTTGTTTAAATTTACATTTAAAATATGGAAAATGTTTTAATTACTTTTAGCAGGGATCAGCAAACAACGGCTTTTTGCACAGAAGGTGGAGACTCTTTAAACTTGTATCTACACGAATTATTTTAAAAAATGTTCTATTTTGCCTTTATAATTTATTGAAAATAACTACCTTAAATTGAACAATTGATTGGATTTAGGTTTATCTATTAAATTGCTCTTCGTTGACAAAGTGTTTGAGAATCAGTGAAAATATTAAAATTAGTTCTAGCAAAAGAATAATTTATAAGAAGACCCTTCTCTAAGCGATTTTTTGAAACGATTTCTTATTGGTATACATGAGCTACAGAACAATTTTGAGCATGAGTAAGATCACACATAAACCCCCAACAGAGGTGGCAAAACACATTCAGTATTTAGTGACATTTTAACAGATTAAAAGAGAATTGAAATCTCATTTTACATGCAGGGACAATCAAAGTCAATTTTAAGTATTATTAAAATAAACATGAAATTTCAGAATAAAGTTTTCAAATGGTATTATTCTCAAGAATCTTTTTTCACAACGCTTGGAATCAAAATTCCAACATTATGATACTTTGACTATGGTACTTAATTTTGGAAAATGCTACTTTGTGTAGAAAGCTTTATTTAAATATTATAAAATAAAATGTTAATTGGAGTGCATCCGTCTTGATCCTCACTGCTTCCGGAGATCCCCTTTTCTAATCTATTCATGCGCATGGGGCTCTTTGTGTAAATGCGACTCTTTAAAATTTTAGTTATCCTGTTTTCTTTTCAACTTGGCTCTTCTCTCCCAAGGTGTACCAACCCCTGATCTGATGTTGTTTCTAATGCCACCTGTCTGACTTAGTCAGATCGAGGCCCACGAAATTCATCGAGGCAAGGGGCTAGAAAAACGCCTGTCGTTGGCCTTGAGCACCATGCAGGTGACAGTACGAATTAGCACGGCGAAATTCCCCGAAGGAACGATAGATGGCGACACCACCGATCTCCACCTCCACAATTTAGGCATGGAACTGAAGGGAAGGGAAATATTCTCCAATCCCGTGCACTCGTGACTCAGTCCACAAGACTTTTGGACCCCCTGATTTCACGAGCACTTACTCTGTGTGAACTTGGAGGATATTCGGTGGCATCGGGCATCGAACCCATGCCTTCCGGTCTGGAGTTCGATCCTCTAACCACTAGTCTACCCAAGGCCATGCCCCTGAACTAGAAAGAAGCTACAATTATTTCTAAGCCAAATTATATTTATAAACTATTTTAACAAACATTTAACATTCATTTTACATTTCTATTGATTAAAGAAAAATATAAATTTTCTTATTTATATTCGGTGTTCTCATATCCTGAAAAATCTTCTCTTTATCACCCAACATAAAATACTTCAAAATATTAGTATGTATCGCATCTTAAAAATCACATCTCTAGTCTTACATCTATTTCATCTGAATAGCATCTAGCGAAAAATAATACTCTTAAAATGATTCTCTTAGCTTCTCTTGTGCATGGCACAGATATCAGATGCAATCCATTTACATGATGGATGGGGATTTCAACGTGTGTTTGTGAGAAAGGGGACAAGTATTTTTCCATTTTCTTATCAAACTAATCCTCAAAAAGCATAAAAGTGTTTGACTAAAGTAAAGAATCTTTTGTCGATAGTAAAACGGAAACCTCAGAAACAATATTTTAAAAAGTTTCCATAAATGTTTCATCGTTCGATACAAGGTTTTCACATTGTAGCTTCAAGGTGTTTTTGCTCATTTTTCAAAATGTCATTTCGGTGGACTTAAAGCAAGACGCAGAATAAAATGTTTTACATGATTAGTTGTGTTTCAGAGCTGTTTTGAATTTAAATAACTTTTACTACCTTTGTGAACTACTGGTTCTCCTTTCCATCGAGTTTTATTTTCAATTACTGTGATTCAGATCTCATGACTGAAATAGCACTGTTTTATTGCATTAATGCCGGGGTGGGCAACAATCGCGATCAACCAGTAGACCACCAATTCATTTGGGGATGACATCATTTACTAAGATCTAAGACGCGTTTATTAAAGAAAAATATTAGGATCAAATAATAAAACTTATTAGTGAATTTGAGAGAACACTTTTGGTTACCGAGTTGACAATGTTTCTGTAAAAGTAATAAATGGAAATATAAATTATATATTCTTTTTATCTCTTGAGGAAAACGAAGTTTTTCACCTGCAAAATGACATTATTTTAAAAGCACTTAATTCAGAATTTAAGAACTTTTGGAATTCAAAGGACGAAGTAAAGTGTCCTAATTTTAAAAAAGTTGCATTTCATTTAACATGGTGGTTTGACTCTACATACATGTGTAAATCAACTCTTTCAACGATTACATAGTATTTTTACGATCACTTAGAATCCAGTGCAAGATTTAGCAGTTAGTAATTATATATCGAGATATTCAAAATCGATGGACAGTATACAAACAATGTCTTGTAGTGACTATAACTACGAGAACTAACTTTAGGTAAAAATGAATATTTTAATTTATTTTGAATTATTTGATATTAAATGCATAATTTGATGTTGTAATGTGTGTGGCTATTATTATTAATTTTGCATCTTGCGTTTTACTTTGAACGCGGATTTAAAAGAGTTTCGTATTGTAGGGGTAAGTACATATTCCGTATTTATTTTTAAGCCATAAAATAAATATTTTAGACGATTTTCTTCAGTTCAACACACCACAGGGTGAGAAGCAACACCTTTAAGAAATTAGAAATAACCCGTGCCCTGGAAAAGTCTGCCCATCCCTGCATGAATGGGTAATTAATTGATTCTTAAAAAAAATCAACATTTGTTTAAAACTAAAACGTATTCATTTTTCATTATATTATTTAGGCCGAATTCAAGCATTCTATGGTAACCAAGTGGTCATGGCCATGAACTCGTTCTTGGCGTTGTTGGTGCGTTTCGCAACTGAGCCACAAGACCCATTGCTTAAAGGGTTGATAACACGTCAATCGGTTGGGGTCAGTTGGTTGGTACTTTGGAACAAGAAGTGTGCTAGCTCATGTTTCGTGTCCTTGTCACTTGACTATGGTTCAAAATATCGAGTACATTGACGGTAGCCCTCGTGTTGCTTCACAGTTCAACGTAAGTTGAAATCAAAAAAAGCATTCATGCTACTGGGTTCAAAAACCAAAAACTTCTTTTTTTCATAAATTGATTTCTTAACATGTCTAGAATACGGTGGTAAAAAGATTTTTTTTAAAAAATTCGAAGTCGTTATAAAGAGCAGGTGTTACAAGAGCAGCTGTTCGTAGTGCTAATTTAAGATTTTCATTGTTTTAATCGGACTTAAAACTTTAAACGCGTTTTACTCAAAACTGGTGTTTTTCAAGCTTTCCTCCATCATATCTCGAGAATGGTTTGATCGAATTCAAATTTATATCTTGGAGGAAGTGAGCGTCAATTTTTTCGAGGTGGGTGTGGTAAGAGCTCTATAGCTCACGTTCTATTGGATATATTTTAGGCTAAACATTCATATAATACTCTTAGAATACATATAAATAAATTATAAAAAAAACTTCTATCTTTTTACTGGTCTTCAAAAACAAATTCCCTAAGAATGCTTAAAAAAACAGGCCGTCACATGGGTGATTCTCCTTAATTTTTCATTACACTGATTCATTTGAAGCTTCTAGAGGCTGAAGGATTTTCTCCTGTTACACAAAATGAACTTTTAATCTATTCCTTTCTGGATGCAGCCTATATTAAAAGACTAATATTTCAACTTCAAAAATTATATTGGACTAATTACATGCAAAGAAGAGATCAATTTTGCTTTCAATCATATAAAAGCTATCTTCCATCTTTTTTATTTAAAAAAATATTATCTTTAATACCACTTGAAAAGTTGTTAAAAGTAGCCTCTAACAATTTTCATAAAAGCACTGAACTAACTAAATTAAAGGAAAAGATATCCATATGGATTTTATTTTCGATCTTTATAGATTCCGGAAGATAAAATTCACTATGATAAACAGCTTGCCAGACTTCATTACGAGTAACATCAAAAAAGTTTGATGGAAACTAAGAAAAGTTTAGTAGTTTTAGAGTAGATAAATAGCAATACATCTATTTTATTCTTTTTAGAATTCTAAAAGTTCGGCAATTGGCTATTGTCTAGAGAGCGTTTCTTATCTCAAATAAACATAAAAAAGTTTTTTAAAAAAAAGCTTATCCATTTTAAGGATGATTTTTTTTAAAAAAAAAGATCTTTACAAATTATCTGTTAGAGTGTCATGAAGAGATATTTCAAGCTCCTACATTTCACTCAATTTAAATAAAGTTTTTAATATAAAAAAATAGCCAAATAAATATTAATCAAACTTGATTCTAATCATATTAAGAGTAAAACATTATAAAATATATTTATCTTATTTGAACAAGACAAAAATTGCAAGAGTACTACAACTAATATTTATTCAATATTTCTGTTAAAATAAAATGATTTACACAAATAACTTTTAGATTTCTTTTGAACATAAAAAATTACCAAATTTTAACACTCAAAATTTTAAATCATACATATATTTTTGAAACGAATTTATGTAATTTAAGGTTATATATATATATATATATACTGCCCTTCCCCTTCCGGGCTATTTCACAATGTTGTGTAAATATATACTGTTTATATATATATATATATATATATATATATATATTGATATCTAGCATTACAATGGTATTGAAAAATAATTTATATCTGAACTCTTACCTCTGATATAAAAGGGGCAGGAAATTATTATAATTTAATTTTTTATAATTATAAAATAAAAATGAAAAGGGATTTTGCTTTAGCGCTAATAAGTAGACTAACGCAAAAGCAACTTTCAGTGGATCTCTACTCCGTAAAATAAACATGCATGCTAAATTTCAAGTCTAAATCTAATAGAGAAAAATGGAATTTTTATCATCGTCACCCCGTTGAGAGCATTCTTAGCTGATTTCAATTCAACAAAAGAAACATGCAAACCAAATTTTTTTTATTATAGTCCTAGTAGTTCGAAAACGAGTATATATATATAACGAAGATTGTCTTTCCTTAATCACTATATTATATAATGTTTGATATCACCAACTAAAGCAGGAGGGATTAATCGTTTAACTGCCGATTAAAATTATGGGCTACGCTTTTTTAGGCCTTAACAAATATTATTTATTATTTTATTTATATTTCTTGTTGTCCAACCAATTAAGCAGTAATTTATTTTATTAGTAAATTTTGAATATGTACCTTTTTAAAGCAAGTTTTTTCTTGTTGTTTTTGTTTTGTTTTTTTAACATTTGGAGCTACAATTAAGAAATATTGAATATAAAATATCATTTACTAATGCCATCTAAATTTAATTGACAATGACTTACAAAACTGCTGAGTTATTTCATTCAAGGGAAACAAACAATTCAAACAAAACAAGAAACATATGTGATAAGAAATCTCGCAACTTAGTTTGAATTAAACGAATACAACAAGCAAAAGTAAAATGTTTAAAATTATCCAGAAACATTGCATTTCAAACTCTCAAATCTGCAATTTAATAAAATGCCGTTAAATTGTGTTATTGACAGCTTATTTAATATTTAATAAAGCTTTTAACTTTTTTTAACAATTGACTTTTATTTTAATTAATAGGCATGTACTAAAAGGATACAGGCCCACTGAAAGGAAACGAATTTGTTAAATAATCATGATTCCGAAATTCCTATAATAAATTAATTGCAACATTCTTGGTAGTTTACTTTTTAAATAAAATTATTTTAACTGATGTGGATTGACTTCAACACATGTTTAGCTGTGGTACTGATTAAAACCGTTTATGTTAACTCAGTTTAGTGTTTAATCCTGAGTTTTGAAAAAAATTTACAAAGCTCTATCTTAATTAATCATATTACAATTTATAACGTTTGTGAACTAATTATTTCATATTATGGATTTTTATACAAAATATATCTTTAAAAATCATACAAGGACGTCTATAAAGGGATCCACAAGGTATAAGAATAACACCTTTCAACGACTCTATTTTTACTGAAGATTTCGCTCCTTTTCTGACGGATGAAATATCCCATTAAGAAGTTGAAATTGAAATCGTTCCATTTAATAGCGATCATTAAGAAAATTAAATCTACCTTTTTATTGACTACACCTGAAGGAGTTCCTTCCTTCTTATGTGGTCTTCCTCTATCAATATCATTCACTATTCCAAACATTCTACTGTTTCCAACACACAATCTAGAAAGAGTTGCCCTTTATATTCCGAATTTACACTTCCGTGTAAAATGTATTTCTCGTAAGAAGATAGGAAAAGATGAAATAATAGATAAAAGAAACAACACAAGTTAAAGAGGACTAAAATTGACAGGAATAAAATTGACGTAACATATCTTTTAAAAACCGTTCCAAAAAGTGGAAATCAGCCAAGCGAAAGTTAGACTTAAACTTTTCCACATTGGCTGAAGACATCTCATTCATTTAAAAAAATGTAAAGGGGGAAATTTTGTGAGATTTTTTAAATCCTTAGATGGCTGCACCTGTCCCGCTGTTTCAGAATCCGAAATATATGGCATGGTGGGTATAATCAAAATTTAAATTTTATTCCCAATAAATGGGTTTAAAATTAAATAATAAATGTTAAACTCATTTTTAAAATAACTGCACTTAATTACTGTTAATTTTTAAAATATCCTCATTTTTTTTGTTTTATATTTTTTTCTTGTGTATCTCATCGATTATACATATTTTTTAACTTAACGAAACTGTATTTTTTGAAACGTGGGATTTTGCATAACGGTTTTTTACTTCTTTTGCTGACGGGGTTGAATCGAAAGCATTTAATAAAATTTCCCGGTTTTTGATAAAAGTTTGAATAATGAATTTTTGAATACTCAACACGTTGAGTATTTTTTAGAGTGCTACAAAACAAGCACCTAATAAAACCATACATTGACGTTATTGATGATCTTGATCCAATGTATCTTATATTCATTAATTATTTATTTCTTGGAGTAAGCAAAAGAAAATGAATTAGCTCTAATGCAGCGTTTCTCAAACTGTGGAGCGCAACCCTTCAAGGGGGCATTATAAATCTACGTGAAGGTCCCGAGTTATCGAAAATAAAAGACTTAAAATAATTATCAATTTAATGATTTCCGCAGAACCCGTTTCCAATGGATCTCTATTGAACAACAAATAAAAACAGGATTGACAAACTTAAAATATGTTATCTAATTTTTCAAAAACGAGAATTTCCTACTTCTCCAACGTCCTCTAACTTCTTTCGAAGATGAATTCCGCAAAACCTATTCTTAGCAAATCTCTATTTAATAAATGAAGCTTATTTACTAAATGTTAAATCTAAAAGTCTAGTATTTCAAAGATGGAATTTTTGTTTACCTATAAGCCCCCGTAATCCTCAACAAACTTGTTGAGAGTCGATGTCCCTAAAACCGTTCTTAGTAGACTTCTACTCAACAAAACAAACATAATGCATTTCAAATATGCATGCTTTATATTTTAAGAACAGGGAGTTTTTTATCTGATATAACCCTGTAAGCCAACACAAACCCTTGGAAACAGATTTTCACAAAATCAATTGTTTGCAAACCTCTATTCAACACTGGAAGGCTGTTTGTCAAATTTCAAGTTTGTAGGTTTAATTGTTCAAAACTGGATATTTTCTATCTAAAAGACATCCAAAACCTCTCTCTTGGGAATCTTTTTTATCGTTCTTATTGGGCCTCTCCTCAACAAAACAAACATACTTGTCGCATTTTAAGTTTGTAGGGCTAATAGCTTTGGAGATCCCATGATGAGTGAGTGAGTCGATTTTTTCTATATAGAATAATAAATGCTATATTGTGCGAATGAATATTTCTATTTGTATTACGAACATCAACATTTAATGAAATATTTATTGTTATCACTTGATAATTTACTATTTAAGTTTTAAAAATTAAATTTATTGTACGATGCCTTAAATATAAGATAATATTAAAAATAAAATATTTAAATTTTTACTATACTATATCACTGGTTATAATGGGGACATGTATTACATATATATATATATATATATATATAAATATATATAGTCCTATTCCCTACAAACAAGAGATAACATCCAACAAACACATTCGAAAAACACATAGACAGTAGGAAAATCACGCAATGAAGGATATACAAGCAACCAAGATTAAAAATTATAAAATGTATGCTGCAGTATTATAAACATTGTTGACTTAGGATCACTAATATATAAAATAATTTATATAAAAGTGGGGTTGAATATGCTTTTGGCCAAGCCAACCCTTCCCCCCTTTTTGTAAATAATACTGAGCAAAAACCTATTGAAAGTAATACATAGTAATATCTAAATCATTACAAGATAGAGTAACTTACCTAAAATTGCACTTAAGGGGACGGTGAACCTTTGAATTTAATTTCTTAAATTGTT
>BMAV01019228.1:0-15404 GCA_019973955.1 Trichonephila inaurata madagascariensis
TAACCAGGTTTTCTTGAATTTACAGGTGATTTTACTGAGGTGGTTCTTGAAAAATTTTGCTATCTAGGGAAACCCCCTAGATAGTCGTTTTGCCAAAGCCGGGATATTAGTCCTTCGAGATTTTGAAGCCTGTTTCTATAGTTTCCCTTTTAAAGATGATGGCTAGGTTTTTTGGTTCTTGATTTTTATCCCCCACTTGGTAAGCCAGATCGGGAGTTTTTGGGGTAGGATTGTAGATATTGGTATGTCGGGGCTGCAAGCGAGAATGATGGCTGCATTTGGAAAAACAAACTTCGACGTCGGGGGTGGTTGGGAAATCGTAATGAAGATACTGTTGGAGGAGATGTAGACAGCCTTGCGGACCCCCCTGTTCGGCGTAGGCAGTTCTTGAAAGGGTGGATTGTATTTTAATTTAAAAAATGAGCGGTTTTTAGTAGCTATTTATTAAAACGATGACGTAGGGAGGAATTTTTTAGGTTTATCATCTTGAAAATGAGTCCGTCGTGCCACACTCTGTCAAATGTTTTCCCGACGTCGGGGAAAGGACCCCCGTGGTTTTTTCTTTTTTTCGAATCCCAAGATTAGGTTTGTGAGGCGTAGAAGTTGGTGGGTAGTAGCTGTTTGTTTCCCCTAAACCCGTGCTGGAAGTCTGGTAGGATCCTGGACTTCTGTGGGTTTTTCAGTCTGCTGAGTGATTTTTTCAAAAAATTTTTCTATTGTAGAGAGGAGGCTTATTGGGAATTGATGGGCGCGGTTTTTTCCTTCCGGGGAGGAGAGTGATGATGGCGTGCTTCAGGCATCGGGGAAGTAGGCGACATGAGGCATCTATTAAATATTTTTGTTTGAAAGTGATCGATTATTGGGAGAATTTCAACGCAATATTTTTGATGAGACCTCCCCCGGGGGCTTTCTTTTTTCAAGGTTGAGTATGATGTTACAAATTTCTCCGGGGAGGTGAGGGTGGTTTTTTGAAAGGTGACGTTGCTCAGATACCTCCGTACCTGTCTTTCCACCATCTCAATGTGATCGTCATCATATGGTTCCGGATTTTCTTTGACGACGCTGGTTATCATTGGGAACTTGAGCGCAGAGCGCTCCTCCGTCCCATACTGATGTATAGTGGCGCGAAAGTTGAAGGGCCTTCATAGAGTTCGCCTTCCCTGATTGGTGCCCCTCAGGGGGCTCACTTTCTTTAGGTGAGTACGGGTTTCACGCTCCCGAGGTGCCCTAGTGATCTTTTTCTCTTCCTAAGGGGTTTACTGTCTTTGGTAAACATGGGCTTCACGAACCCAGGGTACCCTAGTGATCTTTCTCTATTTTCGGCCCTTCTCCTTGCCATTCAAATTTCCTTTTCTTCTTTTCCGTCTAGACCACAGACCTATATTAAAGAATGAACTTTGTTCAAATTGTGTTTTTTCTATTGAAAAAACTTTCTTTTTATTACTAACATATTATGGTTTACATTTATATTGTGTTAGTTTAGTTACTTTTTCGTATATTTCTTTAAATTTTTGATTATGTTGCTTTATTTATTTTCGATTAACACCGTTGTTTTTTCAACCCGCATGTTTGCCGTGTGCGGCATCCCGTAAGGGGGAAAATGGTGTTCTGGGGATCCTTTGCGTTCCCTTTGCCCACACTTCTCCAGTATGGAGGAGGTTAGTGGCCTAGGGATACCTCTGCGTTCCCTTTGGCCCACGCTTCACTGTAGACGGGTGGCAGGGGTGAGTCCGCTCCAGTCAATCGGCTGGTAGTACCTCTCTTCGGTGTCCCGAAGGACACTGCTAAGGGTTAGTGCTGCAGATGAGGGGTGTCGGGTTTACCCGTTGGATCCTCACCCTGGACTGTATCACCTATCTTCTGGGTGTACTCTGGGTAAGCGCCGTGGGATTTGACCAGTTGACCGGCACACTGCCTCCCTTGTTGGACTCCGTGGTGGGTGGAGGCACGCCAGGATGAAGTGGTATACGCGTTGTTATGGATCCCAAAACTGCTGTGCCGGGTAAAGGCCCCTTAAAAATTTCCCACAACTCTCAACATTGAACAGACTGCCAGTACTGCACGTTTTTTTTATACTATCACTGCCTAATAATGAAATGTCTAAAAATCCCTTTTGCTTTTTTTTCAAAAGCTCTCCAAGCTATAGGCGAGCCCAAAAACAGTTAAAAAAAGCGATCAGGTGATTTACTTATAGAAAACAAAAACAAACATTCAGTCAAAATCTTATCTGTCTGCAAAAACATTTCTAGATTCTCCCTTACAGTTACCCCTCATAAATCTTTAAATTCCTGTCGAGGTGTCATTTCCGAACCTGACCTGTTGTGTACTTCTGATGCTGAGATCCTTGAGGGATTTTTCAGATCAGGGGGGTAGTGCAGGTCAGAAGAATCACTTTAAGAAAGATACTACATTATTCCAACTAAACATAATTTTAACGTTCAATAGCCCAAAACTGCCAACTACCATAAAAGCCGGTTATTTAAATTGTAAAATCCGTCCTATATACCGAATCCTCTGCCCCTGTTACAAGTTAGAGATTCGGACCTCTCAAACTTCTTCCCCAATTGGTAAATTTAAACCCATGCTCTAAAATTGTGCATCCGTTGGGCATTCTTCCACGGTTTGGGCTCTAGAGCCGAAATGTATTAATTGTCCCCAGCCCCATCCATCCGTTCAAAATTATGCCCGAAATGGAAAATAGAAAAGCAATCGGGGAAAAAAAAACAAATAAAAATTTCTTCCCCAGAAGCACGTAAATTAAAAACCCCCACAATTATCTCAAACTTCCCTTTTCAAGCTGCCAAATTTTTCTACTTCAAATAATTTCTACCCAAACAGATAAAAAATATAAAAAAAAATAAAATGTCCCCTTTTTTAAAATTCTTGAACCTCCCCCTAAAACAAATATATCAATATCCACTCCTATTTCCCACATCAACGCAAGCCCAACTCTTTGCCATCCACCACGAAGTTGGCGTCTCTGAACCCAGCCACCTGTTCCTATACCCAGTAATGCACTTTCCACCCCAATTAAAGCTTCATCATCCATGTCCCTTCCTCACCCAACTCCCCCTCAGGGGGCTCCCCTTTTTAGGTGAGTCCCCGGGTTTTTCACGCTCCCGAGGTCCCCCTAGTGATCTTTTCTTTTCCCAAAAGGGGTTTTTACTGTTTTGGTAAACATGGGTTTCCCGAGCAGGATACCCTAGTGATCTTTCTCTTTTTCGGCCCTTCTCCTTGCCATTAAAATTTTCCCCCTTTTTTTTTTCCCCTCCTAGACCCCCGGACCAATTTTACACAATGAACTTTTCAAAATTTTTTTTTTCAAATTAAAAAAACTTTTTTTAATTACTAACATATTATGGTTTACATTTTGTATTGAGTTAGTTTAGTTCCTTTTTCGTATATTTCTTTAAATACTTTGATTATGTTACTTTATTTGTTTTGATTAACAACTTTGGGTTTTTCCGACCCGCATGTTTGCCGTGTGCGGCGTCCGTAAGGGGAAAATGGTGTTCTGGGGATCCTTTGCGTTCCCTTTGCCCACCTTCCCCGGTATGGAGGAGGTTAGTTTTTTAGGGATCCCCTCTCCCTTTCCCCTTTTGGCCCCCCTTCACTGTAGACGGGTGGCAGGGTGAACCCGCTCCTGCCAATCGGCTGGGGGCCCTCTTCGGTACCCCCAAAGGGAAAACCTGCAAAAGGGGGTTAGTGCTGCAGAAAAGGGGGTGTGGGGTTTTTACCCGTTGGACCCTCACCCTGGACTGTATCCATATTCTGGGTGTACTCTGGGTGGCGCCGTGCCTGGTTTTGGCCAGATGACCGGCACACTGCCTCCTTGTTGGACCCCCGTGGTGGGTGGGGCCCCCAAGGACAAAAGTGGTATACGCTTTTATGGATCCTTACTGCTGGGGCGGGTAAAGCCTCGTATTCCCCTCTCAACTTGACAAAGTTTCAAGGGCTGCCAGTTTTTATTCGCCCTTTTAATACAAAAGCTCTCGTAGGAATAGGTTTGGGGAACCGAAATCAGTGATTGCGCTCCGGGAATTCTTTTAAACAAACTCTGCTCTTCAAACAAAATCATTCCTTCTTGCTAAAAAACCCTTTTTTAAAATCGTCGTTAAAATTTAACTCCGCACAAAAACTCTTAACTCTTCCAGAGGTGTCATTTCAAAAAACCTGACTTGATGGGCACTACTGAAACGGAAAACCTTGAGGGGGTTTTCAGATCCAAGGGAACTCAAAGGGCAGGAGAATCTTAAAAAAACTCTACAATTATTCCCCCCAAACATTTAATTTTAACATTTAATAATTTTTAAACTACCAAAAAACAATAAAAGGGCCCGGTTTTTTTAAATTGTAAAATCCGTCCCTAAAACCAACCCTCTTGCGCTGTTTTTTGTGCCCGAGGTTCCCGGGCCTTTTTAACTTTTCCCGCCGCGGGAATTAACATGTTCTAGATTTGCATCCGTTGGACATTCTTCCACAGATTGTACTCCCGGGGCCAAAAAAGCGTTAATTCCCCGGGCCCATTCATCAGACTCAAAATTATGCCCAAATTGGAAAAAAAAAAAAAAATCCAAAACAATTAAAACAAAAAAAAGAAAATTTTTTCATATGCGAAGCCCGAAAATTAATAGCCCCTCAACCTTCTCCCAAAATTACGCTCCCAAACTGCCAAATCCTCTGTTAAAAAACAATTTCCTCAAAAAAGATGAAGATATAACCAAAGTAAAAAGTAAACCCTTTGGGGAAATTAACCAACCCCTAAAACCAATCCCCCCAAAAAAAATATATCAATAACCACTCCCGTTATATCCACATCATCTTCTACCCAAAACAGAACTTTTGCCATCACCTCTGCAACAGAATGTAAATATCTCTAAACCTCCCAAACCCCCTATTCCTGTAAACTGGTACGCACTTTCCACCACAAATAATATGTTTTACCCCCATTAAAACTTCATCCCAAACCCTGTCCGCTTCCTCATCCCGTTCCGGTATTCAACCTCCTTCCCGACTCCCAAAAAATACAAAGTTCGAAAAAAACAAAAAAAAAATCTCCCGGGGCGAAAACGGAAAAAAAACTACTAAAACTGTAATAGATATTAAATGGCTCAGCATAAAACCTCGAAAATCTACAAATGCAGAATATACAACGGATGAGGGAAAACATGGTTGGTATGACGTTGAAAAAAGAACTCGAAATGATTCCTAAAAAATAAAATTTGCCATGAAGGATTGTTAAAAAAAAAATCCTTCCTTATTTTCGTGCAATATCTCCCACGATTTAGGAAAGTTTCTGACTAATTTGATTAATCACATAGATTGTTTTAAAAAAAACCTTTTTCAGTAAACAAAATTTTTTTTTTATTAATGCTTTTATTTTTTAGATACAGTCTGACTTGTGGAACCCTACACCAAATTTTGTTTACTTTTATTACTTGATAATTTTGTTTTAAAAACGTGATTTGAAATTTTATCTTTTAAAACTTTTATTATTAATGCTTTTATATATTTTACCTAATGTTTTAATATTTTAACAAATGTTTGGCGCAGTATAGTCTAAATTGGCTCTTGCGCCATAAAACCCTACACTCACTCACACCTGTCAATCGGCTGGTAGTACCTCTCTTCGGTATCCCCGAAGAACACTCTAAAGGGTTAGTGCTGAGATAAGGGGTGTCGGGTTTACCCGTTGGATCCCTCACCCTGGACTGTATCACTATCTTCTGGGTGTACTCTGGGTAAGCGCCGTGCCTGGTTTTGGCCAGTGACGCACACTGCCTCCCTTGTTGGACTCCGTGGTGGGTGGAGGCACGCCAGGACAAGTGGTATACGCGTTATTATGGATCCCAAGCTGCTGTGCGGGTAAAGGCCTCGTATTACCCACAATCTCTACCATTGATGAAATTGCTAAAATACACGTTTCTTCATACTCTTTTGCCTAACAATGAAATGTCCTGTAAATCTCCTTTTTTCGCATTTTCAAAACTCTTCAAAACATTTGGGGAGCCGAAATCAGTTAAAAAAAGAAATCCGGCGATTTACTTGTTTGGGAAAATAATTCTGCTATTCAGTCTAAGTCCTATTTATCTGCTAAAACCTTTCTTGACTCACCCCTCCTAGTAACTCCCCATAAATCTCTTAACTCTAGTCGAGGTGTAATTTCAGAACCTGACTTGTTAAACACTTCTGAGGCTGAAATACTGGGCGGATTCTCAGATCAGGGTGTAGTACAAGTCAGAAGAATCATTTAAAGAAAGATACTCAAATTATTCCCAAATAAACACTTAATTTTTAACGTTCAATAGCCCAAAGCTGCCAACTACCATAAAAGCCGGTTATTTAAATTGTAAAATCCGTCTATATACCGAATCCTCTGCGCTGTTTCAAGTGCCAGAGGGGTTCCGAGTCTAACTTCTGCCGTGGTCAATTAACATGCTCTAGATGTGCATCCGTTGGGCATTCTTCCACGGATTGTACTCTAGAGCCGAAATGTGTTAATTGTACCGAGCCCCACCCATCAAATTCAAAATTATGCCCAAAATGGAAAACTGAAAAACAAATACAGGAAATAAAAACAAATAAAAATATTACTTATCTTGAAGCCCGTAAATTAATAGTCCCACAATCATCTCAAACATACGCTCAAGCGGCCAAATCCAGTATTAAAAACAATTCTACTCAAACAGACGAAAATATAACAAATGTGAAATGTCACCTTTGAAGTTGTCCACCACTTTCATCATCCCCAAACCAAATACATCAATAGCCACTACTGTTTTACCACATCATCTTCAGCCCAGGCAGAACTCCCTTTCCCTCCACTTCTTCACTAGAAATTACAGTCACTGAACCTCAACCACCTACACTCACCACTACAAATACATTTTTTAGAAACTGAAACCCACCCTCTTGTAACCCCCTAAAAAAATTTACTGCATTTTTTAAATGAAATTCAACCATTAGTTCCTTACCGGGGAATCTGTCCCCACTACATCCAATAATTGAAATTTCCCGAATCAAAAAACCCCCAAAAAATGAAAAAACGAAATTAAAAGAAATAGAAAAAACGAAAAAAATCAAAAACCAAAATTAAAAAAAAAAAAATGGCTCCACAAAAACCCCAGAAACCCAAACACCTCAGGAGTTTACTACTGATGACGAACATGCTCGTTTTGACGTGGAAAAACTGGAACCAGATCCTCGCGCATATAAAACGCACTTTAACAAACCCGACTCGGGACAAGTAGAAACAAATTTTTTATAAAAACATTTTATTGCCCAACTTTGTTTTAAAACAAAAATAGTTCCATTCTCGTTTTGAAATTTTTTTTATTTTTAATATATTGTCTGATTTTGGTGGGGTAAAACACCCCCCACAATTTGGCTGCTTTTATAAAGGGGGAAAGTTTCTTATACATACTTTGATATTTTAAATTTTTCTGAGGAGAATTTTTTTTGGGATTTTTTTAAAATAATTGGTTTCAAATTTTTAAAGTGTTTGGCGGGTTTTTCATTTTGGTTTGCGCCATAAACCCTTTTCCCCACTCCCCTCACCCGGGGGGATCCACCTGATCACAACTTTATAAACCTTTTCTTCCCGGGGAAATTTGGGAGGTGAAGGATTGTAATTTTTTTTAAATCAATCGGGGTTTTTTATCTTTTTTAGGCTGAAGGGGTTTCCCCCGGGAAGGGGCTTTTTTCCCCCTCATACGTCCGACGATCTTTCTGTTGTGTCAGGTCCGAATCCTTTTTTAGCAGTTGGGCTGGATGTTCAATATTATCGCTTGTTATTGGTGAGGGTGGCCGCACGTGGTTTTGGGCGGGTTGACCTCTGACGTCCCTTTTTTCGTCGGTTGGGTTTTTCTTGGTCGGCCCCGGGGGGCCCCCCACCGTGGGGAAATTTAAAAATTTGGGTTTTCATAGCCCGTGCGTATCTTCTTTGCCGAGGAAGGTCCTTCGCGGGAGAGTGGGGTTCTTTTTCTTCTTCCCCGGGTTTCCGGGATAAACTCGGCTAATTCCTCTGAAGTGGGGGCCCCCAGGGGCCCCACCTTCTTTAAAAGGGGGAGTACGGGTTTTCGCCCCCCGGGCCCCAGTGATCTTTTTTTTCCCCTCTCCTCTCTCCCCCCTTTTTTTTTTGGACATTTGTATGTTTTTGGGGGTAGTTTTTTTGGTTTTGTGATAAGATATCACTGTTCCTTTAAATAACCCCAATTATAGTTTTTTCCCTTTTTTGTTTAATAAACATTGTTTACAAAAAATATAAAAATCCAAAAAAAAAAAAGATACGTTTTTTAAAAAAAAAAAACATATTTTCATTAACATAATAACAGGTCGACGGCGTATCAATACCGTCTGCTACATACCTGACAACCCCAGCTCTAGGGGTCTCCCGTACCACCCTTATAGCCTCTCCCCCGAGGGGTCTATTTGGGGGAGTGGAAAGGATCCTTGCGGGGGGGGGTATGCGGCGGGAAAAATTGCGTGCGTCACCGGGTGACGGCTCTAAGGAACGCTCTGCCTAAAAACGGTCCCCGGGGCGAAAAACGGTTTTCGGATGGCTAGGCGGCGGGGACTCCTTCATATCGGGAAAACCTCCTTGACTTCGGCCTTGGACCGTGCCCGGCAGCACGTTATGGGGGGTTTTCCCCCTCGTCTAGCTTTTAAGAATCTTCCGGCGGTTACCCGGCCGTTAGAAAAAATGTGGGGAAATTTAGAAAGGGCCTTCGGGGGGCCCGATGGAACTGGAAAAGGGAAACCGGGACAGCCAAAAATATGAAGACAACCAAAAAAGAATAGCGATTTGGACCCGGAAAACTTTTTCCTCCCGCACCAAAAAAAAAAATTTTCTCCTGGGCTGACCGTGGGCGATTCCTCGACACCGTTGGAATTTTCCAAAAAACTCCTCGCCCATCGAGGGCATACAAATTAATTCGAGATATTTTTTTAATTTTCAAGGCGATAATTTTTTTAATGTATCACCTTTTTTTAATTCATAAAAACAATAACGGCTAATGTAGGTGAAGTAAAAAATATCCCAAAAATCGTTCTGGTGTTTTTTATCGAAGTGTGTCTGAACGGCTTTAGCTTTTATAGCCTAAAGAAATTGGCCCCCGATATTCAAGTAAAAAATCATACAACCCCGAATTTCTCTCGA
Organism: Trichonephila inaurata madagascariensis; assembly: GCA_019973955.1. NCBI lineage: Eukaryota > Metazoa > Arthropoda > Arachnida > Araneae > Nephilidae > Trichonephila > Trichonephila inaurata. The sequence goes on from BMAV01019228.1 coordinate 9,158, forward strand.
GGGTAACTCGCAGCGGTTTGTACAATGTGACGACGAAGAAAATTTTAAAAATGGCAGACCAAAAGTATGCGCGTCAGGCGAATAACAATAAGGCGGGGTGGACAACGCAACACAAAGCACCTCATCCTGACCTTCGCTACGCCTGATCTTCCCTTGAATCTCCTTTACCTTTCAACCGAATATGGAGGGGGGCAGGGTATCCCACCAATGGCAAGGGCCAAATGATCCCCATCCTAAAACCTGGAAAAATCCAAAAAAACCCTCTAAGTATCGACCGATAGCACTACGAAAAACATTGTAAAACACTAGAACGTATGGTCGCCCCCTTTTGTTTATGAACTTGAAAAAAATCGAAGCATTCCTCTGTTTCAGAGTGGCTTCCGCAAAGCGAAGATCCACTCTGACAATATCATCATGCTGAGGGCAAAAATCAGAAAACACTTTTGTCCGGCGGAATCATCTAGTTTCTATCTTTTCGATATATCGAAAAGGCAGGCGACAAAAATTTGGCGCTATGGGATGGCTTCAAAATTTATTTGATTTTTGATTAAGAGGCAATTTGTCTACTTTTATTAAAAATTTTTAAATCTTTCGTACTTTTAGGGTGAGACTGGGTAACATTCTTCTCTGCCTTCACCCAAAGTTGAGGGAGTTCCTCAGGGGAGCATCTGAGTGTCACCTTTATATGTCATCAAGTACTTCGCATTTTAAATGTATTTTCGCCTTCCATACAGGCCTTCATTATACGTGGACGATCTGCAGATCAGTTGTGAAGGATCAGACATGTGCGATTGAACGGCAGTTGCAAAACTGCCGTCAACAATATTGTTAAATGGTGCGACACCAACGGTCATAGTATATTTCTGCCAGTAAGAGTTGCTGCGTGCACTTTGCCGCAAACGGGTCTTCATCCCGAGCCTGAAATACGCATTCGTGATGTTAATATTCCCGTAGTTCCTGACGTACGATTCCTCGGGGTAATTTTCGATCGTCGATTTCACTTCCTTCCGCATATTTTAGAATTCACAGGAAGAAGTAAGTAGTGCCTTTTAAACCTTCAGCGTTGTCTTCGGCCCACCTGGGGCGGATCGAACATCACTGCCCGAGTGTATCAATCTATCGTACTATCCCCGCATGGACAGCGGTTGTGCCATTTATGGATCTGCGTGCAACTCTGCGCGCTGAAAAACTTGACCCTGTCCACCAAGCAGGCACTGAGAATCTGTTCTTGGTGCATTTCGCATCATCGCCAGTGCAGAGTCTTTTATGTTATCATTAGCCACCAGCCCTGATCTTCGACGGAGGAAGCATCTCTTGCCTATTATTTTAAAAATCTTGTCCGTTCCTTCACATCCTCTTCCCCGGAAATGTATGAGACTCACCACCACCATGAAGAGACGCCCCTTTTATGATGCCCGGCTATCTAACATACGGCCGTTTATGGATAGGATGAAACAACTTTATAACCGAACTGACCTTACCCAATGTGATATTCAGCAAAAGAAACCTTTTTCCATTCCAACCTTGAATATACCACGGTTCCATTATATCAACCCTCTTTTGCCAATTACAGTAAATCCACCGTAACACCTATCATCTTCTTCAACGCGCCCTCGCCTACCACCGCAGTCAGTGGTATAGGAGTTTTCGGCCATCTACACAGATGGTTCGAAACGTGCGGGTTACGTTGGGTGTGGAGTCGTGATTGAAGATAATATGCTCGACATCGACTAGATCAGCTTCTTGCAGCGTTTTCACTGCAGAAGTTGCCGCCATTTACCATGCAATTTCCAATTAATCGACCCAATATACCCCTGTAAGTACTGCATCTATACTCGACAGCATGAGTGTATTAGAAGCGCTGTTCTATAAACGATCGTTGTCATCCAGTGGTTTGTACGTACTGACATTACGAGTCGACTATACAGCAAGGGTTTTGATATAATATTTTGCTGGCTACCGAGCCACGTGGGAATTATTGGTGGAACGAGCAAAAGCTGACAGCGCGGCACGGCTCTATGACGACTCATCTGCCGCTAAAGCAGTTCCGCTATCGATATTGCCATGTAAATTATCCCTGCATCATATTTATACGATCTGGCAGGAATCATGGAGTCAGCAGTTGTCTAACAAACTGCACTCTGGTGAAACCTGTCATAGAGCATGGTTTCAGATACCAATGCGAAGAACTGATGTCAAATTGACCTGTCTTCGCATTGGTCATACCCGCTTTACGCATACAGGCATTTGTTGTTGGGGAAGATGTTCTCGATGTCCTTCATGCATGGTCTCGTACTCAGTACAACATATATTTTAATAGATTGTCCTGTTTTTAATAATTATCGTGTCAATTTTTTTAATTCATCTCATTTAACTTTACCTGACTTGGTGGAGAAAACCCCACCTCAAAACCTATTTGCTTTTATTAAAAAATTGGATTTTTATATTTAATTTAACAAATTATTTTTTAATTGTTCTAACTTTCATTTTTATGTGTGTGCATGCAGGCATGCACATATATATAAAAAAAAAATATATATATGTCGTGTGTATTTTAATAATTATTTTAAGATTTTAACAAATGTTTGGCGCAGTATAGCCAAAATTGGCTCTTGCGCCATAAAACCCTACATTCACTCACTCACTGAAGTGGGGAGACCCCATTTGGCACGAAGGAGGTAGAACAGAGGCATAGGGGCCTTTGTTCTATAATTTTTCATTTGAGACAGTTTTAATATTTTGAAACCTTGAGTTTCTATTTCCATTTTAATGTCCTCCGGCTCCGTATTGGATTGGAGTCCGCGGATTACTACTTTTACAGGTCGGTCCTGCTTCAACATGAAGCTTTTGAACTCGACCCTGGCTTTTCGAGCCAGCGGCTAAGGTCTCTGTGTTCGACTCTCGCTTCATGACAGCCCTCAGGGGCTCACCACCTCCCTTTAGGTGAGTTCGGGTTTCACGCCCCGAGGTACCCTAGTGATCTTTTCTTCCTAAGGGGTTTACTGTCTTTGGTAAATATGGGCTTCACGAACCCAGGGTACCCTAGTGCGATCTTTTCTCTATTTTCGGCCCTCTCCCTTTGCCATTCAAATTTCCCTTTTCTTCTTTTCCCGTCTAGACCACAGACCCAGTTTTTCTTTCATAAATGAACTATGTTTCAAAATTTGTTTTTCTAATGTAAAAAACTCTTTTTTATTACTAACATATTATGGTTTCTTACATTTGTATTGTGTTAGTTTAGTCTTTTTCGTATATTTCTTTAAATTTTTGATTATGTTGCTTTATTTGTTTCGATTAACACTGTTGTTTTTTCAACTCCGCATGTTTGCCGTGTGCGGCATCCCGTAAGGAGGAAAATGGTAAGTTCTGGGGATCCTTTTGCGTCTTTGCCCACGCTTCTCCAGTATGGAGGAGAGATTAGTGGCTCTAGGGATACCCTCTTGCGTTCCCTTTGGCCCACGCTTCACTGTGTAGAGACGGGTGGCAGGAGGAGCCCGTTCCCTGTCAATCGGCTGTAGTGCCTCTCTTCGTGTCCCCGAAGAGACAGTGCTGTAGGGTTAGTGCTGCAGAGATAAGGGGTGTCGTGGCTTTACCTGCTGGATCCTCGCCCTGACCGTGGTAGCATTACATTCTCTGCGTACTCTGGGTAAGCGCCGTGCCTGGTTTTTGGCCAGTTGACCGGGCACACTGCCGCCCTTGTTAATTCCGCAGGTGGAGGCACGCCAGGCTGAAGTGGTATTCGCGTTCTGGCGTGGATCCAATGCTGCTGTGCCCGGGTAAAGGCCTCGTATTACCCAACCTAAACATTGATCAAATATCAAAAAATACCAGATTTTTATTGATTTCTCTTCCAAACAATGAAATGTCTTCTAAATCGCCTTTCGCAATTCAAAAAGCCCTGATAGGAATAGGTGGTGAACCGAAATCCGTTAAAAGATTGCGTTCCGGGGATCTGCTTATTGAAACAAACTCTGCTCTTCAAACTAAGTCCTTTTTGCTTCAAGGCAAGTCTCTTTCCTAAATAGTCCTGTTAAGCAATAAATCCACACAAAACACTTAATTCCCGCCGTGGTGTCATTTCTGAAACTGACCTGTTGGGTACCCTGAAGCGGAAATCGTCGAGGGTTTTTCCAATTAGGGTGTTATTCTGTATCAGAAGAATCACTATTAAAAAAGTCTCTACACATATTCCAACTAAACACATAATTTTGAATTCCCCAATAGCCCAATACTACCAACAAATATAAAAAGCCGGTTACTTGAATTGTAAATCCAACCTTACATACCGAAACCCTCTGCGCTGTTTCAAATGCCAGAGGTCTGGTCATTCTCAAACTTCCCAAGCTGCGGATAATTCTATTTTTGTTTCAGATGTGCATCTGTTGACATGCTTCCACAGATTGCAGTAATTTGTGAGCCAAATGTATAAACTGCTCACAACCTCATCCATCAGATTCCAAAATATGCCCTAAATGGAAAAAATTAGAAAAAACAAATACAGGAAATAAAACAAATAAAAATTTTTTTATCCAGAAGCACGAAAATTTAATAGTCCCAAAAAATATCTCAAACATACGCTCAAGCTATAAACCTCAACTGAACAAAAAAACCCAAACCGATGAAAATATTAAAAAAAATAGTATGTCCCCCTTTTAAAAACTACTAAAACCCTTTTTTAACATCTGTTCCGAAAAAATGCCTTCTAAAATTCATACAGTTACCAAATCATCTACAAAACTCAAAAAACTTTTGCATTCGCATCTCCTGGCTTTTCTTTCATCAGAATTCAACCACCTTTTGTACCTAGAAAGTATTTTCCCCCACAAACAATATTTTCCCCCCCTATTAAAGTTTATCATCCATGCCCCTTCCTCACCAACTCTATACTGCCCCCTTCTGGCTTTTACATCTAGCTTTTCCTCCATCTAATAAAGCACTCACTTAACGAATGTATCAAGTTCACCCTTACCAGCTGAAACATGTCCTGGGTTGAAACTGAACCCTCTGTATCGAATAATACCTTTCCATCCCAGAATGAAAAACAAACTTCAAAAATCGCAAAAAAAAGACGTCCGAAAAGAAGCCTTCCTCCAAAAGACAAAAAATTACCCCCTCACAAACCAAAAAAAAAGAACCCCTATACAGGAATCATTGGAGGGGACATGATTGATACGATGTTCCAGAAGGGGTGGAATCCCCGAAAAAAAAAATTTCCTCAAAGGAATAGAAGTATTTTCGGAAGAATGGTGGCAGACTGAATCTTAAACATATAGAATACCCTAAGTTGACCCAACCCCGTAAAAAAATCGGAATTAAAAACAAACTTTTAAAACATTTTGCAACATACTTAATTGTATTTTAATACAAAATTTTACATTTTGTCATGTATTAATTTTACTTTTTGCCTTTTTTTTTTTTTAAATTTATCCGTTATTTTAAGATCTTTTTTGAATGTTGGGAGTAATACATCACCACAATGTATTTCCCCCTTTTGACTTTTAATAAAATGTAACAATTAAATATGAATTTTTTTAAAAATTTTTTAAAAATTTTTATGCTTAAATATAACTTATATCTTTTAAAGTAAATTTTAACAAAAACTTTTTAACCCTTTTATGGAAATTAAAAAAATGTTTGGGCAGTATAGCCGAAACGGTCTTGCGCCAATAAAAACCAAAAATCACCATTCCTAGAACAAAACCCCCACAAATCACTGAATACTTGGTGTCATTTTTTGAACAGACTTGTTGAGCACCCTGACAGAAATACTTGAAGGATTTTTTTATCAGGTGTGATTCAAGCGAAAGGATTACAATAAAAAAATTTATTATTCTACCATTATTCCTACAAAACATATAATTTAACTTTCAATCCCCAAAATTCCATCCACAATAAAAAACGGCTACCTTAACTGCAAAAACCGCCCATACATTCCGAATCCTGTGCGATGTTTTATCCGAGGTTGACATTCCCAAACATCCGCCGTGGGGTTAACTTATTTTTTTAGATGTGCATCTGTTGGGCATGCTTCCACAGATTAATCTGAGCAGAAATGGTAAATTGCTCACAATCTCATTTTTTCCGACTCAAAAATTTTGCTCTAAATGGAAAATTGAAAAAAAAATCCAAGCCATTAAAACAAATAGAAATATATTATAGCAGAAGTAAAACAAAGCCCCGCAGTTATCCCCCAAACTTTCGCCCAAGTTGCCAAACCTTCAAATACTACCAGTACAGACAACAGATG
>BMAV01019230.1:0-27950 GCA_019973955.1 Trichonephila inaurata madagascariensis
TTGGGGTTCCTTTTGTTCCCAAGAATTATTCAAGTGTTATAGGTGTGTATCTATGTGAACAAATTATCTTTTTCAACTATAATATTTTGCTTTAGAGAAAGGGGAGGCATTTTCCATTTTTGTCCGAGGCGGCGAAACTGCTAGAGCCGGCCCTGGTTTCTGATTAAATACTAATATTTATCGGCATTGATCCCTAAAAGAGCATTCATAATATTTTAGCATGCCATTTTTAAAAAGTACGAATGTGTCCGAATACCTATCGACAGTTAAAATGTCTTTATTTATTTATTTAGTGTCAGGACAAAAAAAATTTGTGGCAAAACATTTGGAAGAAAGTTACAAATTAGTTACTAGCAAAAAATAATACCTTCACACGGCTTGACATTGTGAGGCAAGTAATATGTACCTAGCCGTTCACAGATCGGCAACAGAATTCTTCGCACTTGGCTTTTACATTGGTGTTTATCTATCTAAAGCAGTAATCCGCAACCCCGGTCCGTGAACCAAATGGTGCCGGGCCGCCTAAAGAACATTAAACTATTGCCATTTTATTTAAAGTGGAGCATATCTCTCGGATTTGCGCAACTTTCCACGAAAATCACTTTATATTCCACATTAAATTACTTTTATTCATTTTTGATGTAACTATATTTTGTTCTAAAGGCATATTTAAATGTAACTAAATTAAAATTGTTAAATCAAAACCATCTAAAATATAAACAATCAACGTGTCCCACCCTCAGCGGGACGCGGTAAAATTATCAAACGTTAAACGGTTCGCAGCGATAAAAATGGTGGGGAGCACTGATCTAAAGAACCAATATCCTTCTTTCTGGAACAAATCGGAAATGTTTTGCTGCCGAAAGTGGAATATCTTTTTTTCAGGCGAGATAAATTTGCGGGAGAAAAATGTGAGGGGTGTTTACAGGACAGCTATATTTTATTGTGACACACCTGCAAATTTGATTTCTGATACTTGGGACAAATTTTATTATGGATTGTAATACGTTACAAAAGTTTCCTTAACTAAAGCATTTTTACTGGCGAGCGTTGATTTATTTATTAAGGCAGTGCTTCTCTAACTTTCAATACTGGCGACTAGGGATTACAATACCGGAATACCGAATACCGGTATTTTGTGAGCCATTTGTACAATTTTGTAATACCGGTATTCACAAGTTTAAATATCGGTTTTTCGGTATTTACTCTAGAAATCTCTCTCTCTCTCTTTTAAAATTGTCTCCATTATATGTTCAGTGATCGCTAACATAGCAAAATAGTATACGTCTTTGTTTGTGTGTTTCCCTAACCGGCGAAATTAATTAGACTGTAGATATAAAGTTGCAACGTACAATCAAGAGAATTGATTAAATATGAGAATCTTCCAAGGAGGCGGGCCAAAGTATCCTATCACAGCACTGAGCGATACTGCAAACGCGCAGGATTCGTAGTCTGATATTCGTATCTGTGAAAACAAGGTTGTGGTTGTGAACAAAGTGCGTAATATTTCGATATTTTTTAAATTGTTGAGTTTGTTATTCATGTTGTATTTGTATATCATACTTAGGGTTCAAAATATTTTTCAGATTCATTATATATATACTCACAAATAATAACCCATAATAATGAATAAGAATAACTTTAAAGAACATAAAAAATCCGTTGATAATACTTCGGTTGGGTTTCATTATTCATATGATGAAAAGAATATGGTTGCACAAAGTAAATAAGATGTTCCTTTTCTTTTTTTTTTTTTTTTTTTTTTTTTTTTGCTCTTTATATACTGTTATAATTTATAAGTTAGAAATTATTCTTGTGATATTTACACTCTATAATAAACAACTGGCAAACAAAACAAAGAAACACATGTGTTTTCTTTCTTTTTCTAAAATTTCTACTACCGGTATTAGGATCTAAAAAATACCGAATACCGGTATTGGATTTTTGGTCCGGTATTGCAATCCCTACTGGCGACCCAATTTTCAATCATAATTTTATCGCACCCCTCCTTATACAATAATAATGTATTGAATGCAATAATGTCGCACTTTGCCGCGTTAAGGCTATAATACGATCTTTTAATTATAAACCGTACAAATTAATAAGATAAGTATTAAATTTTCTATATGTTACTTTTAAGTAATATATATTTAAAGTATATATTAATATACTTTTAAGTAATAGAAAAATTATTATGTTTTTCTTTCTCTAATTTTTAAATTCGAACCGATTGCAAAATGACATTTAATTATAGATTTATTTTCTCTTCATCAACCATTTCTAAAAGTACAAATGTCATTAGAAAAATAGTCTAATCCATGCTGCTATCTATCATATCCATCACATCTGGCATTCTCGCAAACGCTTGCGTGAGTCTGGGTAACCTATTTGACGCATGCGCAAAACATATAAAAATGCTGTACGTAGTATAATTCTATGGTACTTCTATAGCTACTGAATCTATCTTGAATGTACATTTTATAATTTGCAGGCTAGCTGTAATTCACGGTATTAAATATTTGAGGCAGTAGATTTAAAGCATGGTTCCAAAAATTAAATCAAGGGAATATTCTCAAAAATACTTAAATTTTGAATTAACCACTACTGAAGTAGATGGAGAAAAAAAACCCTGTGTGTTATGTATTAAAACTTACAAATCTGAAGAACAACATCTGGAAGTAGTTTTTAAAACCATTGAAAACCATTTAACCATGTAGGCAAAGAATTTTCTTGCTGAAGACAATTTGATAGTAAGTTACAAATAGGTTAGGGATTCATTTCAAACTACTTCAGAAGGGCTCTCAACTGCTGAAGAAGAAATCTTCATAGATTGGCGAAATTAAAAAGTAATTTTGTAATAAATCGCTCTTTGAATTTGGGCAGAGGTGGATGATTAAATTCTGCTCTAAAAACAAAAGCATTTCGTATAATATTACCATTTTCAACATCCTACCTGTGTGAAACCGGGTTTTTTGCGGTGACTGCTTTGACAACAAAGTATAGATCTCAGCTAAATATAGAAAAATAACCCAGAATGTCAATTTCTAATACTGAGCTTTCCTTTGAAAAACTTTGCTCTGCAAGATAAGGCCATAGAAGTCTCTAATAATTATTAAACTTGTTCTTAATTTATATTAAGATTGTGACGGGGCGATTTCATCTAACTGTCCTCTTGGGTTCTTTGGGGCCAGAATGGCAATTCTTTCCAACCAACTCAAGAAGAAGAATGTGGTTATGTAAATTAGGAATCATATATACATTGGAAGTTAGCATTCGAGGGATGCTACGTCTATGTGCAGAAGGGATTGCTAAAAGGGAAGTGAAGTCGCTAAGTAGAGAGGTAACTGTAAAGAGATTTGAGATAAAGGTTAGAATAATTCTAAGTCCAGGAATTAGCCTAGCCGTGCCGGTACAGACGAACCAAAAGTGGGTCCGAATCCAAAAGAAACATAGTCGGATTAAAGCCACAACAAAAGTGATAAGGATGTAGCTGTTTATCTAGGATATAACGGTAAGCGAATTTATATAAGCTATAAGGAAAGTGCGTATATTTGTGAGATAGGAATTAATCTATAAAGTTAGATTCAGTGGTCAATTGCGCGGTTATTTGGTAATAATGTGACGGCTCACGCGTCCTTTCTAAAAACACGCTTTTATAGTGATCGAACTAAAAAGTAAAAAAAAAATAATTATAATTCTTAATCTATACATATAAATAAAATTGAAGTGTCTCTTTGTAATTTCAAATTAACAGCTTTATACTAAATGGATTTAAAACTGTACACGGTACTTATATCAAAAAATCAATTTTTAAAATTTTTGTCTATCCGTCTGACTATCTGTTTGTTCCGGCTAATCTTTGAAACGGTTGGACCGATTTTGAAAATTCTTTTATCAATGGAAAGCTACATTATCAGCGAGTAACATAGGGTATGTTTTATCCCCGTATTCCTACGGGAACAGGAACTACGCGAGTGAAACTGCGAGGCACTGCTTATATAATATCTATGTATATAATATATATCTATGTAATAATATCTATGTATCTGCTTATATAATATCTATACCCACGTATCGCGATAACTGAGGATTAAACCTACAGACTTGAAACTTGGTAGGCATGTTCCTTTTATGGAGTAGAGATTAGATAAGAACAGTTTTTGCGAAAATTCGCCCCCAAGGGGCGTAGAGGGTTTAAGTTGCGTTACAGATATTTATTTCCATTTTTACACTATTAGACATACAAGTTTTGAAATTAAGTAAGCAGATTCCTATCATGGAGTAGCGATTCACTACAAAATGGTTTTTATGAAAATCGACCCTCAGTGGGCGGGTCGGATTAAGAAGATTAAGGGGCGTTGCAGATAATGTTTTCATTTTTTACACTATTAGACGTACAGTCTTGAAATTTGGTAAGCGGATAACTTTCATTGAATAGATATCCGCTACAAAATGGGTTTATGTAAATGGATCACCAAGTGGCGTTACGGGGGCTTGAGGGGCGTTAAAGATAATTATTTCCATTTTTAAACTATTAGACGTTCTGTCTTGAAATTTAGTAAGCAAATTCCTTTCATGAGTAGAGATCAACTACAAAATAATTTTTACGAAAATCGACTCCCACGTGCCGTTACGGGGCCTTAAGAGGCGTTATAGATAATTATATTCATTTTTATACTATTAGACGTACTAAAGTAAAAATGGAAATCGACTCGCCAAGGGAGTTACGGAGCGTATTAATAAATAAAAATTCCATTTTTGAAATATTAGGCTTAGACTTTAAATTTGGCAAACATGTTTACTATTTAGTAGAGATCCATTAAAAATGGGTTTTGCGAAAACCGACTTGGTGGTGGAGAGGGGCTTCTGTAGCGTCAAATATAATCCTATTTCCGTTTTAGATATTATTTAGTAGTCCTGTCTTTTTTTAAATCAAAGAAGTTAAAGAGACATAATGATGTTTTTTTTTAATACAATCAAACAGTTAATGCTAGGATTTAGGTATAAATAATACACACACACACACATATATATATATATATATATATATATATATATATATATATATATATATATATGTATAAACAGTATATATTCATACAACTTATTTATGAAATACCAGTGAAGCTTAGGTGGGTGCACTACTGTATAAGAATAAAATGATTAACAGAAAATTGTATATTGGGGTAAAAGCGTAAGATTAACTTTGTGACGGCTCACACTGACCTTTCTCTATTTATAACCTCTGTGTTCTTTGACGGCCAAGATTAATGGCAAATCTTTTCAACCCAAATCCAAGTGAAACGAAGATGTAGATGCAAATAAGAGGCCTTTAAAAGGACAGAAGTTTTAGTAGTAAGCAGGATAGCGAATTTAGAAAGAGTTCCGAGTTTGTAAAAGGTAGAGGTGTAATTTGACGGCCTACCCAAGATCACGGAAATCTCGCCATTACTACAAGTTTGCCACTGTTTGCACTCCGAGCATAACTGAATAGCTGAAGAAGATAATTGGATGGTACTTGGAATTCAAGGTGGGAAGATTAATTTCCAGGTAGAAATATTATTAGGATTAGTGAGCCCGGATAATATAATTATTTTGATAAGTGATAAGTGTGTTAACTACGGCTACGTGTGTTTTGGTTTATTCTCACATAATATAAGTTTGTTCAATATATAAGTAATTTAAGTTAAACTCTTAATAAAAGTCATATTAAGAATTCTAAAATGTCTCTCCATTTCGAGAATCCCACATCTCTAACTTACGCTGACCCACAACGATATGGTCGACAAAGATCGACCATATCACAGCTTTGAACTACATTTTTACACTAGCTCAGCATTTCGGAATAGAACTAGTAAGAAATTATAACTTATAATATAGAGCACCCCACGCTTTTACCCCAATGACATTCATTTTCTAGTTAAACATTTTATTCTTATATAAGAATTTTTTTTTAGTTTTTAGTTCGATTCACTATAAAAGCGTGTTTTTTAGTTTTTTTAAACTATAATTTTTTTTATGAATGCTTATTGAAAATTCCTTACAAAATGTGTAAATTCTGAGTTCAGTTATTTTTTAAAAGATAAGTATTGCTTTGATTGAAAAATGCATACCAATTTTTGTTACATGTCCTATTAGCAATAGGTAAAAAAAATTGAAAACATAAGGCACAATAGAAAAAAGCCTTAGCATTTTAAATGAAGACAAACTAGTTATTTTATCTTTCTGAGATAAGTCAGTTTATAGTTTTGATTTGCCATGGGGATGTGAATAAAAGAGAAAGTAAAATCTATCATCACTCTGCGTTGTTTAAGTTTAGATATTTTAAATTTTGTAAGGTTATAGAAAAGTATATAAAGAATAATTTAGGGTAAAAAAATTAGGTTTGATTTTTTGACCGATTTTCGTCAATTGAATCATACTGTGTCCTCTTAATTTGAATTTTGTGATTCCATTAAATAAGCTGTAATTGAATCCTAAATCCAATCACAAAGTTATCTACATTAAAATTAACGTCCTTTTGAAATTTGCTACGTGAAATAATTATATTGATAGTGATATATAAATCCCCACGCGCTAATATATAGCTGTAAATTTAATTTTTTCTAGGGGAAGATAAGTGTTCAATACTCAAATTCACAAACTCATTCACAAACTGTAAACTAAATGCGAAATATTAATCCATGGCTACAAATTGTTTTCTCAATTTAAATAAAACATTTATTAAAGTATTTACAAGGATGCATTAAAAAGCTTAAAATATTATCGCGCACGCTCATAGCCATCCGTTTCACTCCAAACGCATCTAGAGAACCACCCTTTCCCTCTTTCTCTTCGGAGCGCTTTTCACTCCCCTGTGTTTCCAACAGAGAAAAGAGAAACTACGCTTACACCTTCCTATGGTCAGTCACCTTCGCTCCTTGGGTGACTAAGATTTATTAGGCGCTCGCCCCTCCTCGGGTCAATCACTCCTTCGCTCTTTGGGTGCGTTCGCAACATTCTCCCTCCTTTGAGTTTTCCTGCTGTAAAAAAAACTCAAACACAACATATAAAATACAACAGTAAGATTAACAATATAGGTGCTACAGAATGCTGGTGTTAAAATAAAAGCTAAAATTTACAGTAAACAAAACTTGTACCAAAAACATTTTAGGCATATACGTAAACGCTTCCCGGGTAGTTACTTTTCTGCCTCTCACTTGTGCGAATGACAGAATCAGTCAGATCTTTTTGGTAAAAATTGGTACACAGTTCTTGCAGTTCTAGATTGTAAAGTCTTTTGCACTGGTCTGACCAGTTCCCCAGTCTCAGTTTTGACTCAAGGCGACTCTAATGTGTCCATCTTTTCAGGAATTAGTTGAATTACTCTAACAGAGACCACAGAGTCGATTCTTTAAACTATTTCCTAGATTGGGGTCTTAATTTCGGTGACGCTGCGTTTGCTCTCTCAGTTGGCCTGGGGGTACTCAATTCTAAATCTTTTCCTAAGCTGTTCCCGAATGGTTTGAACATATCTACAATCCCTCTTATTGATTTCTTGATGATCTAGACAATCTATGTCAGTTACATCTGACGTTTCGATTTCTTTAATAAAAACATGGCTGGTGTTATGGTGATAAATCATTAACATCTCACTCCAAATATAAGTTAAGGATACAAGAATTGATTACATGTTCACATTCACATAGTACAGTATTTAATTCTTCAGCAAATATAACGAAGCTCTACCTAACATTTTTTCTCAAAATTTGTTTAACATTTGAATCATTCTTTCCCAAATCCCACATGCGGCACTGGGAGGGTTAAATTTCCACTTTATTTTTTTTGGATATTAGCTTTGGAACATTACTACACATTTTCAGTCAACAAGTGCGCTATTAGACTTAAGCTTAAAATTTGTTCCATTATCCGAATAAATAATGGTCGGTCGGCCTCTTCTCCTAAAAATAAATCTTCTTAAAGATTGTAAAAATGCTGCGGTAGAAAGAGATGTAATAAGTTCAAAATGCACTGCTCGGAATACAGCACAAATTGAATAATACTACTTAACCCTTACGCTTATCTTTTTTTTAAATAAAGTGGGCCTGCAAGATCAACTCCTACAATTTGAAATATTTTTGAGTTGCTTACCCTATCTTTCGGTAGAAGATGGTACACTTCCGTTTTTGAGCCGAAATCTTTGCACCTAGTGCATTTTTGTATTATTTGTCTGATTAATTTTCGCTTTAAAATCAAAATTTTCTCGCAAATGATTCATTACAATAGATACACCTGCATGCATAAGTTCCTCATGTTTACACTTTTGATCATCAATGAACAACTGGAGTGTTTCCTTGGGTAAAATGATAGGAAACTTAAAATTGTCTGTATCTTCCCGAAAACTAAGTTTTGTTCTAACACGCAAAATTCCAAATTGATCTAAAAATAGTTTTAAAGGATGCAATTTCTCATCTGTTACTCCCCTCAAAATTTTCCATTTGTATTAATTTAATTACAATTTTTTCCGCATGATCAAATTCAGAAAATGTTATTTCCGAAGTATTACAAACATCGACTCTCTTGGCATTTTTAAAAGGAAACGAAATATAAAACTATCATGCGAACAACTTTTAGTAAGATGAGAAATATTTACAGTGCCAGTTAAACTCCTCAATTCTCTCTTGGCGGTATTAGCAAAACAGATTTCCTTAACTCTAAATTTATCGTCTTTTCATCGGGGACTTGTTTTGATCTCGGGCATTGAACCGGGTTTTCGGACAACCAGGAGAGGTTCTCCCCTCCACCATCTTAAATAAATAAGCGTTGAGCGCTACAATAGCGAATGTCCGCGAAATTCTTTTCTGAAGGCACGTGTTCCCAGCTACTAACATCCGAAGGTTTCGGTTTTCCTTTCCTCTATTAAAATAAATACTTTAATCTCTAGTACGTTGTGTCCATGCTAACGCCGTCATGGAATCTGTCAAATAATAAATATGCACATACCAGCGAAGTTTAAGTCGTTCTTAACAAGCCGCAAGTCGGGTTTCAAGTGTGCATGATAGTAATTCTAAACAGGGGATAGAAATATCTTTCAAAGGAGCGACCCTCGCTTTTGCATATGAGTTTCACAAAGCATTTTCCTCATATTCTATCCTCAAAAAGTACCAAGCGGCATACGCTTTTTACCAGCGTCTAAAACACATGCAATGCTATCTGTTCCAATTCCATTAGAGCTCAAAATTCAAACATCGAGGTATTTTAATATCTGCAGAGTATAGAGTTGCTCTAACCACTGTTTAACTTGATTTAAAATATTTTCTGAAATTTTCATCCCATTTTAATTTTAATTTCAAATTTCCTGTAAAAATTAATTTTGGTTTTAAAGTCACAGAGGCCTTAATTGGATAAAATATGATTAATATGAATAACAATGACAGCACTGATTTATAGCCTTACTTTAATTTTCTGACAGTTAATTTTACATGATAAACAATCATCTTTGAGGTTCACAAATCGGAAATACACATATCATTTACACAAACATGAGTAACATTCATAAAATGATTGTTATCAAGCAGTCTTATTTCTATAAGTTTTCCCATAAGCGTCCAACTAATTTAGTTTTATTGCTACAGGACCAGATTTTGAAATAGAACACTGTTCCAGTCAGTAGCTTTTCCAGCATCTGCTCCTATTAATATTTCTATTTCCCCAAATTATGACCTCTATCTGATAAATTAATTTTTTCTATTTTTTAACTCATTTATCCAGGACAAAATATTTGATATTCGGAACATCATTACATATAATTTCTTGATATACATTTAAGTTACAAGTATATTTAGTATCAACATCAGTTAAATAGGAGTACATAACATTTATGTCTATACATTTTTGTTTTGTACCGCCAAACAAAGAATAGATAAAACTCTTCTCCTTCATTTTTTACGTACATTTTTCCACAGTGGATTTTAAAATATACGATTTTTGAGATCCGGTGTCAATTAAAAAGCTCTTACTAAACTCTTATGGTTCGTTTTGCAACACAACCACAGAGTCTGCAAGACTTCAGAAGTGCAAGCAGTTAGCCAAAACATTTAGAGCTGAATGAACTAGCAGTCGTGCTATTCTCAACGCTTACTTTCGGTTTCCAAACCCGATCTCAAAGAGCAGGTGAGCATAACACACAGCATAATGTCGTTTGTGCATATTATGCATTTAACATCTGATCTACATGAATGTGACCCCTTTTGAAACAAATATAACACACGCCTCGCTTAATCACAGCATTCTTCTTAACATCATATAGCATAGAAACATTTCTACAACAATTTTTCAGGGCATGCGTTTTTTTTTCTAAAAATATACAATTATCATTACTATTCTTAAATTTAAAGTGCTTTTCCTGTTTTTAAAAGGATTTACTATTAAATAAATCTGCAGCAGTTGCAGTAGTGGAAAGATT
Organism: Trichonephila inaurata madagascariensis; assembly: GCA_019973955.1. NCBI lineage: Eukaryota > Metazoa > Arthropoda > Arachnida > Araneae > Nephilidae > Trichonephila > Trichonephila inaurata. The sequence continues at coordinate 10,445 of BMAV01019230.1, forward strand.
TCCTAATTTTTTTCTTATAATTAAATTTCTCAGAATCAAAACTATTCTAGCTAGTTTTATTCTGTCTCACTAGAAACCTCTATCGATAAAAATTTCATAAAGTCAAAGATGCTTTGCCCACCTGATTCATGATGAATAACCAACATATCTCTCCCAGGCGCGCAAGGAATTTTCAGCGGAAGACAAGGATTCCACCATGGGAACAGCACTTGACTGCATGACTTTTTTCTTTGGTGACTCCCAAAGTTCTAAGGCGCGTGCTTTGGGCCTCCAATCTTGTCATACAGCGAAGACAAATTTACTTTCTTGACTTTCTGTGTTCTGCTGTAGAACCAGCTTTAAGAAGCGCTCTCGGACGTAGACTTGAATCAAGACATCCTCTTGTTCGAACCGCATTCTTGGGTATTCAAAAGCCTTTCTGTAGTTTTTCGGGGTCGCCGGAAAACTTCCAGCTATATCCTGGCGGGATTTTGGAGTTGTTGCCTGGATTAGATACTGAAATTTGTCCCATCATCAATGCTCTCATCTTCATGGATTCTCTTGAACTGGTTGTTGGAAACGCAGCTGAAGTAAGTAAACTCCAGAAACTGCCGGAGCTGAATCTTGGGAAGACGCAGAGATGAAGACGCGAAGATGTGACCAGGCTGTGGTTGTCCTTCTGTCCCAAAGCATCTGTCTTCATGATATTATTTTTCACGCGGACTTGCCAGGCAATCATCTTTTCAGCAGCATAGCCTTCAATAGCTTCAAAATTCAATATTGTCCGCTTCTTGCGTACAGTTTGACTCGATCGACAATTCTAAAACTGCATCTTCTACTTCTTTAAGTTTTGCACTTTTTACCTTTAATTGTTCAAATGCAGTTTCTACGGCATTCATATCTACAGGATCATTTTCGATAATTTCCTGAAGATGATTTACAGCCTTCGTGAAGGCTGTCTCCAGCAACGTGCGTCTCAATTTTAAAGCATCCATGCTCTACTTTCTTATATTCAAAATGCTTTTCTAACACTCGTGGCAACCACCCGAGGCACCAGAAAATATTCAATGCCAGTGCAAACTCATTCCTGGAAACTGTAAACTAAGTGCGAAATAAATGATGTGGCTACGAGTGTTTCTCAATTTAAATAAAACATTTATTAAGTATTTACAGGATGCATTAAAAGCTTAAATATTATCGCGCACGCGCCCGTCCGTTCCTCAAGCGCATCTAGAGGAATACCCTTCCCTCTCTCTTCGGAGCGCTTTTCCTCCCCCTGTTTCCAACAGAGAAAAGAGAAACTACGCTTACACCCCTTCCTATGATCAGTCACCCCTTCGCTCCTTGGGTGACTAAGATTTATTAGGCGCTCGCCCCTCCTCGGGTCAATCACTCCTTCGCTCTTTGGGTGCGTTCGCAACTGTTTTGTAAATTGTAATTTTAATATGTATACTTTCCTTAATAATTTTCAGAAATATGCTATTACTGTATAACTTTTAAAAGTCTTATAACTCACCCCGTTAAAAAGTAAATTTTAAAAATTAAGAAACCCCTAAAAATTTGGGTATTTTAAAAAACAAAATTTCAAAAGGGAAATTAAAAAAATCGAATATAAGAAATTCAGTTCTAAGGATGCCAAATTTTTCTCGACTCATCGTCATTTGACTTTCTTCTTGACAAATATTTCTTATTATTGCCTCTTTTTAATGATTACAGACGCCAACAGAATGGAAACAAATGTTTCAAATTAAAAATTCTTATGTTATTGGTTATCAATAAGATGCTAAGATTTATATTACAAATTGTTACCCCATAAGATAGATAAGAATAAAGCTTCATTACAAACATAGTTTTATACACAAGTTTCATTCACTTGACCTTGACTTATGATTAGAGAAAATGTTCTATTTTTTTAAAAATGTTGATGAAAAACTCATAAAACAATATACTTTGCACCCCTATATCGGCAAAACTTTCAGGACTTTTAAATTATTTAAATTATTTATTTACTACGAAAAAATACCTTTTTGTACATAGTTAAAAATATTTTAGTTATACGTGTAATTCAAATTAAAGTAACATTAGTGTGACTTCTGATGTTTCAGATTGCGTGGATGATAAATAGCTTATATTAGGATTGTAAGATGTTACTTTTTGTAGAATACATATGCTGAATTTAATCAGTTCTGCATACCACTATTCCAGAATATAAAATACACACCGTTTTGTCGCCTTTACTAATAATGCTATGTTTCTCGGTCCACCCAATTTGAAATGCTCTATTACACTTACTATCTTGCACTTAGTGTTCTTTTGCTGGACTAACCATGTTAAAATTAAATATTACAAGTAAACTTTTTCAGTTGTGTCAATGAAACTGACTATCTATGCTAGACAGACTTTACATCTAAACAATGGGGTCAACAATAACAAACAGGGGTCCCCACCACTCCCTTTGTTCGTAAACTTAAAAACTTTGAAATTTTTAAATAAAATTCAAGCCATTTGGATCACTGGCGTGCCAAAAATATTGTGTCGCGTGCCGTCAATGGCACGTGTGCCACTGGTTCGCCATCCCTGGACTAAAGGCTCAAAGGGAACTTTCACAAGTCAAAAGGTTGAAAACCTTCGGGCCAAAAACATATGCGACACCCGGGAAATGCCTCATGAAACAGGTGTTTGGGGGAAAAAAGTAGAAAGGCAGTAGACTCATGAGAAAACTCATCCTTAGTTTTGCTATTTTTTTTTTTCCCCCTCCTCAAGATACTTTTCAGAACACAAAACGATAAAATGCTACTTTATCCTTACTGCTTACTTTTTTATCTGGTCTTTCCTTCCTGGATTTGCATCGGGCTATAACGAGCTCTTTTCTTCGAGAGGAGAAGTCTGTCCCCTAAGGAGAGTAAAATACTTTTTCTTTACTCCTTTAAAAGGAGAAAAAAAATTCTCAAAGTATTGTTCAAGAAACAGTTGTATTGATAAATTGTTCTCTTCCCATGAGGATTGAGTATTTCTTTTATATTCCCGTTTGGATTATCAGTATACGTAAGGAGGTCTTTCAGTGGGTATTCAATATGACTATGTCACACTTCAAAACTGTGTGAAAATTATTGGTGACGGATCTCATAATTTTGAACAATAATCAATCTGACCATCTGCTCTCCACCTCACGATATTGCAATTTGTAGTTCGGTGAGGCGGGAGAACTTAATTCTTCCCAACCTTCATCTCTTTTCATAACATTAAAACGCTTTCAAAAAAATTGCCCTTTTTTAATAAATACTATTTAAAATACAACTAATGAGAACCAAAAAAAAAAAGTTCTTTGATATGAATAAATTTACAAGTATAAAATAAAGATAAAATGGATGAAAGACTTCAAAAAATGTTTCGTGATGGGAGTGGGCCTAGACAATCCGGTTGCAGCAAATGAGTCCGAGTTAAAAACAGAAAATATTTAGATGTAGAAAGAGTTCAAATGAGTTGGTATCGAGTCGAGCTTCTGTGAATATCTAATCAGAGAGGTTAGTTATTTTCACATTGAAGTTGAGGTGTGAAGCTCGGCCAGTCATTGTGTAGTAGATGGAGAAAATATAAGAATAAAATTAAAAGATATATAATTTAGATAAAACAGAGAATATTTAGGAATTAAAGAAAAGCAGGATTGATCTGTGTCTGTAGAAATTAAGATCAGGAGTATATTTTTCTATACTAGTATCAATTTATTATCAGAGTTGACAATTTCATTAAAGAACCTGGTAGCATCTCTCATTTTTCTTTGTCTAATAGAGGGTGTTTTACTCTTGGCTCTGAAGTGTACATTCCTCATAAACCAGCGAGTGTTAAGAATTTACTTGACAATTCAGTTTTGAGCACTCTCCAAATAATTAATAGGGGTCCACGATATTGTTAGGGTTTTTAGCTTCGGAAGTTTAACGAGTTCATTCCTTCTGCGATACTTATGTATAACCTTTAAGTATGTATCAATCTCTGTAATGAAATCTAATTTAATCGTACTTATATAAATTTTACTTATTAGTTAGTTACTTATAAATTTTGATATACCTTATACAAAATTTTTATAAGCTTTTTTTTGTTGGTTGATGGTTTGATACGTAAATGCGGCAAAAGCTTTTTATTTTTTGTTTAACTTTGGTGACAAAAAAAGAGCCAAACCAAATGGACAAGAATTATCATCGATGAAATACGACAAGGCAAAAATGCGTGAAATAGTATGACTGAAATGACAGACAGCAAAGTACTTAAAATATTGAGTTCAGGGGTCGATATTTCTACCACTTTTACAGTATCTTTGTAATTTGGGAATTTTGAAAGAGTGAATTAAGAAGTTATAGGAGTATTTTTCCGTTTCGCTTGCGATATTGGCGATAACACACAAAATAGACATAAATATGTTAATAAATATTAGTTATCATTGAATTTTTTTAACCAATTTTGAATGAAAAAACCCATGAAAAAGTCGTTATTGATAAGAAAAGATCATGACTTGTGTGTGTTTTTAAAATGAGGTGGTAAAAGGTTACCAGTGGGAATATTCAGGAATTGGCACGGCTTGTGTGTGTGTGTGTATCATTTTTGGCGATTTTATCACCGTGCACTGGCGAAACGGAAAAGAACCCTCACAGTTTATCTCCAATATACTGTTTCTGAATGTCGTGCAAATATTGATTTTTTCCCAGCCGAAGACCTAATACTTGGCGCTAGTTTTGGAGCATTTACACTGTTTTAGGTGTCAATTCTAGATAAATTTTGTTTCTTCCCTAGTGATAGTTTTGTGTTTTCTTTGAAAACAGATAGTTTTCTACACTAAATGTGGAAAGAGAAGAGAAATTCCATAAAGACTAGTAATAAAAGAAAAGTGTGAAGAAATTCAACAACTACATCAGTTTGATGTTAGAAAAGCTTGGTATATAACTTTAATAGAAATATAATCAAGCTCCATTGGCTTAGAAGTAGTGTGCCCTCTTCGTAATTCCAAGGTTGGAATCTATGGACTCCGGGTGAAGTACATGTGATCATGTAGCAAGTAAAAAAAAAACCTTGAGTATCAATTTGGCTCAGGCAAAATTAACTCGCGGCAATATTTAGCATCCGAAGAGTGTTTGAATAAGAAAATTAATTCAGTCGTCCAAATTTGTTAATGAGGCCGCCACTAGAGGGTGCCACCAAGAAATGGCTTTCACGTTTGGGGCTTGCAAAGGCTTAGTAGCTAAAATGCAGCCCCATTGGGAAAATAGTATTCATATTCCTTCCTTCATATTTTTTAATAAATCATTCAATAATTAATACATAAAAATTAATGCATGCTCTTTTAAAGGAGTTTTCAATATTTCTTCGATGAATATTCGGGTACAATATTTCCTCAGATATTACAGACAAATACATTGATACTTCTTTTTAATATATAAAGGGATTCAAATGTTTCGATATACACTCAAGGGAAAAAAATTAGGGCCTCCGTTTTGAGTGGTGCCACACACTAGGGAACTGGACTGCAGTGGAATGGAACCAGGTCATCTTTAGCGACGAATTAGGATTCAATCTCAGCAGTGATGACAACCGTGTTCGTTTTGGGGGCCCGTAGTAAACCCGCTTCAATACTGCCTTTGCACAGCGAAAAAAACCGCCCCCCCAAAAGCTGGTGTGATGGTATGGGGTGCCATTCCAACAGTACATGGTCCCCCCCATTTTGATCCGTGGCACCATGACAGCTCAGCGGAAATGTGCATGACATCCTGTAACCATATGTGTTGTCCTCATACAAACATCTCCCAAAAACCATTTTTAAACAAATAATGTTCGGCCTCACACGGAAAAGGGTTGGTCCAAAAACTGTCCCCCATTTTGTTACTCCCCTTTTTGGTTTGCCCAAATTTCCCCAAATTTGTCTGGAATCGAGTATATCTGAAATCATTTGGGACGGCGGTTGGGCATCCCATGGGGTTTGGGGAACGAACTGGAGGAAAGGTTTAAAGCAAATATGGAACGAAATAGCTCGGGGGATATCATAAAACCCCTTGTATGCCTCAATCCCCGATCGTATCGCATCGTGCATTCCCCGCAAAGGGGCTCAACGGGGTTTTAAAAAACCCTCTGTTTTTTTTTGCTTTCTTCTCTAAAAATAAAATATTTTTTTTCTTTGATTTTTAATCTTTTTACTTATATGAAAGTAGTCAATACGTATGAAAAAATTTCGTTTCTTTTTGACGACCCCTTTCCCCTAAACCACCCAGAGGGGGCCTTCAAAATTCACACTTATTTTCGCATTTATCCGTACACCAAACAGTATCAGAATTGGACTGAACCACTTTTTTAGTGTTCAGATGTGTCACGTGAGTTACAATTTTAAACATATGCTACAAGTGTTCGCTTCGAGTACGAAAAGAAAAGACAACGATATCGTAGCAATCACCAAGTCTATTAAAAATTCTCCCCAAAGGGCCCCCTTTTTCCCTTATTTGTCGTGCACGCTGAATTAGCAACCAGGTACTTCGTTTCATTTAACGTAGCCAATGAGGTTAATTCATGTGACGCCCTTAGCCCAATGATAGTGAAAACCACGTGATTCTAGCCAATCAATTAAAAAACTCATGTGACGTCAAAAGTCACGCGAAAAAAAAACTATCTTGTTTTTCCCAACTAACCCAGTTCATCGCTCGGGTGTTACCAAGTTTCGCTCTTTGCAGAAATTTTTCTTTAAAAGGGAATATGTATAAAAAAATGCATTTTTTTTAAAAAGTATAAGCATAAAATATGCGATTTTTTTAATTTTAAAAAAAATCTTTTTGAAAAAATTTTTTTCCTTAACATTTAAACATCTTTACCCAAATATGAAATTTTAAAAATTTTATCTGAGTTTTAAAAAATTAACAAGTACAATTAGTTTAATGTTTGTTTTGAATTCAATGGAAAACACGTGTTTGTTTTTATCATGTGACTTCATGAATCAAGCCCATAGGTTACGATAATACGTAAGCACCAAGACAACTTTTATATAAGGTATTGTGTACAAGCAGGGACGGGAAAATTTTACTGGTTGTACGTTGAGGCATTTGGCGACGATTTTTGAATCGTCGAAGATGGTCGATAGCAAGTACTGAAGATTTTTTGTTAATTAAAGATTATGCTGTTGTTTTTTTAAATAACCGAAGGATTTGGTGTCACTTTTTATATTCATCAATAAAATTCACTAATGATTTCGTGTTATGATTGTGGCTAGAGGGAAAGAGGCATTTGTGGTGAATTTACTTAAGTTACCTTGAAATATAATATGACTATATGTAAATAATATATATACATACACTGTATAACAAAAAAAAGACGCATCAAGAACGAGTCGTCCGATAGACACAAAAATTGGTGGGTAGAAAGATTATGCACAGAATAGAAAATGATTAAAATTTCAAAAAAATTGGATGGGTTTTTTTTCCCGGTTACATAGTTAAAAAACTAACGGGGCTCAATAAGGTTTTTGACCCACTTCTAACCTGGATGCAAGCTGTCACGCCCTGCAATAGAGTAATAAAAAATCCTGGTGGTTCTCCTGCGGTATTTCTTGACAAATTTTCCTCCTTTTCGGGCTGGGTCATGAACATTCCCCGTTAAAATTCAGGGCGCCATCCATCCCAAACCCCAAAACATGCTCGATTGGAGAGTCGGGGATTTGCTGACCAAGTAAGGTTTTTTGACAAACTGTAAAAACAGTTCTTAGCAACACGTGCCGTATGTGGTCTGGCGATTCTCCGATTTACCCAACCTCCCCCTCTTTTTAGTTCAATGATAAGACCACTTTCAAACTCGACGGGTTTCTCGTAATGAGCTCCCAATCACCCCAGCATTTTTTCAGTCACTGAAAGGTATCCTAAATTGCAATGCAACTGAAGTGGTGGCCATCAAACTGAGAATCGCGCTTCTTATAGACACCTGCTGAGTGCGCAGTTCCGATGCGCTGTAGCTCCTGCTATTCATTCAAATTTTAATCATTTGCATGTTCGGTACAAATGTCTTTGCATACGAAATTTCATTACATTCGGGCAACTCCTTCTTGGTGCGTCGTTTTTTGTTTGTTTGTTTTTTTGTTATAGAGTGTATAAACCCTTTTCTAATTGCTTTTATTTCGAATATCCATGTTCTGTTTTTGAAAAATATTTCGTAATAAATTTACAAACACATGGGTCAGAGTCATAAATCACAAAGAATCGTGTCCATTTTTACCCAGTGTATGAAATCATTTAGATGCTATAAAATTTCTACGGTCTAAAAACTGCTCTAATTCCTTTTGTTTTAGTCTTCTGTTAAAGTTTATTTTCAAAAATTCACAAACATGTTGCTTGACAATAATCGCAAAAACTTACCTCTTTCGCGCGTATACGATGGAATTCAATTCTAAAGATTATCGCCACAAATGCCTTATCTCTCACCCAACATTTAAATTTCATTCCATAGTGAAGTTGCTCACTGATTTCAAAGGTGACAATTCGTAAGAGATATTTTAATGTAACTGAAAAATAAAAAATAAAAAAAAGCTTTGGGAATTTAAAAAGTACACTCAAATAATTCTGTATATTCCGCATTGAATTCAAACCTATCTATATTTAAAAACATATTATTCACTATATCATGTGCAACATATTTTATTTACGGCATTTATTTTAAATTAAATTATCCTTTGTATTTGATAATCTCATATTCCGCTATTTAACAGAACTACTCAAACGACGAGCTTGGTCCTTTTAGTAACGCATGGTAACATAGTCAACCTCAAATCCAGACCCTCATCTACATCATATACAACATACAAGCATAAAAAAAAAAAAAATTTAATGTGACTTGAGTCAGCTTCCTTCCAAAATGGGACCAGACTTGTTTTGCACGCTTTAGATTATTGCTATGATATCATACTGATGTTTCCACAAAGTGCTGGTTTATTTCAAAGTCAATTATATGAAACAACAGATTTAATTGCAAAAGGTTTATACTAATTTTTTGCATATAATTGTATAGTGGAATCAAAATTTTAAAAGCTTTATTTGTCTTAATATCCTTTCAGTTTGCTCGTTAACATTCTAATTACATCAATAAATATTCTAGAGAAAGTAATCTACTTTATAGTATTTAAAAATAGCAAGATGATTTGTCTGAAACAACTCAACTCTTTCGTTTTTTAAAAACTTTAACTTTCACTTTCAATTACTTTCATCTGATTGGTTGAAATTCATGGAACGAGATTGTTTAGGCAAATTTCGCCAGTTTGGCTTTGGATTTTGTGAAGTGAACCCGTATCAAGTGATTCTTCAAAAAATCGCCAAAAAAAGGCTTGTGTATTTACTGCTGACGATTTGAAATCAAATTGTTTCAAATGATTTATCATTTTCTTTTCCTTTTAATTTGACTTTGTAGCGTTTTAAGCATTGTTATTTATATTTATTAGATTTCTTTTTACTTCTTGGCATTGTATCATGATCTCTCCTTTGAGCGGGGTCTTTCGTTTCAGATTTTGGACGGGGGAGGTCACCGGGGGTCGCGTGGGGGAATGGGTGGGAACCCCCCCTACATCCGGGAAAAAGGCGAGCCCATGGACTGGGAAGATATTCCCCAGGTAAAACCCCCAAAAAAAGGGCCCAAGGTTAGTGAACCTGTAGTTATTAACGTTCCTTTGCAGGCTAAGGCAGCTCCTCCACAACCTAAAAAGGTTAGTTCACCCTTAGAATCTAAGCCTAACCTTTCTTTTCAGGTGAAGCTGACATCGCCAGCTCCCAAAAAGGTGAGTCCCTTCCCTCCTTCTGAATTTATCCGCCATAAAATTCGCTGCAAGCCTAAAGTGAGTATTCCTGAGGTGAGTGCTCCCACTGATAGAGTTATCCTTAAGGCAAAGCGTCCAGCTCCTCCTAGGGTCTAATTTTTCACCTTCAATAGACTCGCAATAATTAGACCTACAATAAGACAAGTACTAACCATCTGAATTATTTTTAATTGCAAATAACAGTACTTAATATTATATAGATTTTCAAGGAAAAAATATGAAGAGTTTTGTTATTCTATCTAAAATATTGAAGTCAGGGTTTTTTTGTGCAAATGCAGTCAGTTTAATATTTGAGAAAAGGTAATAAAGTAATAAATCATTTACAATAACGCAATCATTTGATACGTGTATACAATAAAATAAATATACGGTATAGAGGTTTATATAATGCCGTTGAACAATTTCACCCAGTCAAAGACGTCTCCAAATGCTGTTATTATTATTTTTATATTTATTATAGTATATGAAGAAATGAAACTTCTCTATTGACTACATTTTGGCGATGTACTTTGATTTGAAAAAATAATACACAAGTACACAGGAATTAATTTTACATCCATCGGCTGCGGATTTCTGGCCATGTTGAGACAATAGGCTGTAGGATAAGCTGCGATTTTAAATAAGTAATTAATGGATATCATAAGGATCTATTTGGTATGGGATAGTAAATGGATATGAAATGTGTTCTAAATGTCCCTAATCAATCATTTTAAAATTCGTTTTAAGAAACCCGGTTGAAGCTTAAAATCTAAATACTAATAAATATAAGCTATCTGTTTAAGAAATACTTGAAGGAATTTCCAATGATGTTTTCACACAATGAGGTCAAAGCGAAAGACACACAAATAGAAATTAAAAATATCAAAAGTATTTAAAATCAGTCAATGTTTTAAAGTTAATTTATTTTCCTCTCGCGCTCATAAATGAGTACCAAAATATTTTGACAGCTAGTTTATTTCAATACGAAAATCGGCAACCAAAATTGTGTAATGTTTGATACATCGGTTCGTTTATCAGCATTTGTTTACTTGCATATTTTTCCGGTGACCATGAAAATTGGCGGACTTACTGAGATCTCGCCAACTTGGCACGTCATTTTTAACGACTAAAATTTCCCAATAACTTTTATAATGAATGACTATTGTTTCTTTTACAGTGTCTAAACCGAGTAATTATCACTATGCACAAATCTATATGTTATTAGAAAAAATAAGGTTAAAAAAATTAAAGTATAAATTTTTAGTTTTCGTTTTGGGAAAAAGTTTTTTTCTTAAGTTCGGGATTAAAATATTTTTCCCGCGGGACTATCAGGATGTCCCCAAAAATTTAAAGAATTTTTTCGGGGACGAGGAGAAAGGTGGGGGTCATATCACTCCTGCAACAAAACATAAATTTACCCTGCAGTTTGTTAAGTGAGAACAATCTCATTTTTCGAGAATGTGAAAAATTGACACCCTGCATCATATCATTAGATACTGTAACCCCAATTTCATAATTTTACGATGACATTTTCACTAATATCACTTTGCATAGCCGTACTATTATAATCGCAGTCACAAGTCGGACAAAACACTTTGCTGATTTAGTCATATTTAACGCAATTTGGCCCATTCAGTTAAGATTCCAAAATCGTACAACACTTGTTTTTTTTTGTGCATAACAATCATAGAGAAACTTTTCATTTGCTGAACTTCCTTTGAAAAAAACATCTGTTGGTACTTTTCCCCACATCGTTAGGTATTTTGACCACAAATTCCTCAATTTCACAGAATTTTTTTCACTAACGTAAGTGAACTTTTACAGCTGGGATATTAATCACAGTTACAAACCGAGCAAAACCCTTTACTGGTTTAGTTAAAATTTACGTAATTTAAGCCGGTTTGAGAAAATGATGTCACCTGACTTTGATGCTTCATAAAAAGAAAAATACTACATACAATCTAATAAGGAAATTTATTTCAAAAGATGACTCGTTTCCAAAATGGTAGAACACTTTTTTCCGTGTGTAGAAAGATATTATCCGTGATCTGTACAAAGATTGAGAAAATTACTTAAAAATTACGGTTTTTTTTTTAAATGTTGTGACGTCTCTCGCGTCCTTCTTCTAACATAACTCCTAAGTTCTTTGACGGCCACGATTAATGGCAAAACTTTTCCAACCCAATACCAAGAAGAGAAACGGATCGAATATGCAAATGAGATATACTTTAAAAGGATAGAAGCTTTGATGAGATAGAACGGCAAGCCTAGAGATAACTTAGTGTGGAATTGTTTGGAATAAAGGTTAGACGTCCTACAGCTTTGGAAGAAGGATACGCTCATCGCAATTGAATATAAGGTTTAATTGTTGGCTCATTTTCACTTTAAGAAAGTTGTTATTTAGAATTAAGTAATTTAAGTTATTCTTAATAAAAGTTGTGTTAAGAATTACATAATGTCTCATCATTTAGATAACCCCTCACCTCTAGCTTACGCGAATCACTCCAGACATAGTCATCACAGGATGCTATGTCGCAATGTTTTCGTTTTTCCCTTTTGCTAGAAATATTTAAATATTTTTTGTTATTTTTTTTTGTTTAAAAATTATTGTTTTTTTGCAATCGATATATGAAGTTTTAAGGCATTAACTTAAAATGAAGCCCCAAAAAATTAAACTTTAACAAATAAAGCATTTTTACAATAGGAATAAATCTTCCTTTATTTTGAAGGTCTTTTCACTTTTTTTCCGACAATTTCCAGCGTGATTGCTTAACCCTTCATTCCAATTGTTCCCGGGTTAAATTTTTTTAATTAAAAATTTCTATGTTTTCAACACACAACTATTTTTAAAAGGACGTGGTAGTAAATACTAAAGTCCGCTTTTTCCCCCCTTACTCAAGTTCTGATATCGAGGGGAAAAGGTTTTTCCCGGGACAACATTTTATCTTTTAAAAAAATTTTCTGCAACGCCGGGGAAATAAATTTCGAAATGGGGAATTTTAAGTTATAAACCCAAAAGTCCGAGCAATGTTGGGCTGGGAGGGGGGGTAAGTCTTTTAAAAAAGATATTAGAAGTGTGATTTGTGAAGGGAAAAGGGGAAAATTTATAAAAGTAGAAACCCCGGGCAACCGGGGCCATGCAGCTATTAATAATAATTGTAAAAAGAATAAAATCATTAACGAGAAAATAAATGTCATTGGTGTAAAAGCGTGGGGTGTTCTATATTAATTTTTTGTTGTAATTTCTTACTAGTTCTATTCCGTAATGCAGAGTTAGTGTAAAAAATGTTGTAGGGGAAACCGGGACAAGATGACTATGAACATTTTTGTTGTTTAAATTTATTTTAAGGTAGAAAAATTAATTTTTATAAATTAAAGGATTCAACCAAAGGCCAGCGTGGATTTAAGCGTCTAAATCGGAATTCATCTCTAAATGAAGGCGATTGGCGGCAGCTAAACCCCGACGCTTACCCCTTGGTGTGAATTGGGGGTTTTAAATTTTTGTAGTATTAATTGTATTACCATTTAATTTTTTAAATAAAAAAAATGAAGGATAATTTTATTGTTTCATAACCTTAACAAATCGTCATTTTGGCCAAGTACTGGGGCAAGATGACAACACTGAAAAAAGTTGAATATATTTTATCTTTTGAATATGTTACATGGTTTTACAAATTATAACTATAAGTTCTTACATCTTAAAAAAGCCAAACTGGTAATGGGTCGTAACAAAATTTTTGGGACATCTTGCGTTCTTCCTCTAACAAATCTCTATGTTCTTTGACCCCACGATTAATGGAATTTAAAAAGGTTAGTGTAGAAATGAAGTGTTGATCGACGGTTTACCTAGAATCAAGACGCCACCTCCCCAAATTAAACCAAGGACATACCATTGTACAACCGGAAAAGATTTGAAATAGATTGGGCGTTATTTCAAACCGGTGGAAGATTATACTGAACGCTAGTATATTAGAGATTGAGATTGGGCGGATATAATATATTTATATTGAAAAATTTTGGGATCTGAGTTAGTTAAGACTACGTTTTTTGGTTTATTCTCATTTAAAATAAGTTTGTTCGATATCTAAGTAATCTGTTTAAAATTTTAATAAAAATCATATTAAAATTCTAAAATTCTCATCATTCCGAGAATCCCCCACCTTAACTTCTAAAACCCCCACATGGCTATCGAACGACGGGATTTTTTGGGGGTTTTGGAAAAAAACCAAAAAAATTCCCTTTTTTTTTGGAAGGTTTCATTTAAATAATCCTTTTTCGGAGGGGCATATTTTTTAAAAAAAAATCCTTTGAAGCTGATGCAACTGGGCTGTTTGGCTTGGACTTTAGGCTTACAGGAACTTAACTTATTAATGCTTCAGCTCAGTTTTTTGTTTTTCCTTTTTTTCTCACATTGGGTTGTTTTAGGAAATGGTTTGAGATCAAAAACACTAACAGGCTTCTTTGGTGCATCGTAATCAGCATTTGACATAAATTATTGTTTTTCTGGAGGGTTTTATGTTGGTTTTCTACTACAAGAGTTTTAGGATTAGCACTATTCTCAGTTCCATCACCAACAGCAACATGGTCAGTAGTTTTAGAAGCAGCAAAGTCATGTTCGCTAAGCAAAAGAGGATTATGCGGTTCCATTCTCCATTCTTTAAGCCCTTTAATGGAATTTCCAACTTTAGCTGATTTGTGAAGTAAGCGGTGCTCAAAAGCTCAACAATATTTTTGTCTGTGATAGTTTGTCTTGGATGAGTGATCATATACTTGTTAGCGGATGACAAAAATGTCTTCCTCAGTTCGCCCCCTTTCGAACGACACCTCCCCGATCCGATGCGTCTCTTAGCCCCAGAGGAGATAGAAGCACCAGGTCGTGCTGACAAACGCACAGACAATCAAGCGTTTACAGGATTTAATAGAATAGACAGCATAGTCAATGTAATAAATTTCGAAACATGGGCAAGATGACGAGCTCGTCATCTTGCCCCAGACTGCCTGTTTAAAAGTATTCGTTTCCATTGCCATGAAGGAAGTCGATTAATTGACATTTATTCCTGGTAATAGGTAGTATTTAAACTAAGTGACTCATAAATATTAAAAAAAAAACGATGGACCTTACCTGTGCCTGAGCAAAGCTTATTTACACATGCATAAAAGTTATAACGTAGCAGCAATAAACAATCAAAGCTTCACAGCTAACATAAAAATGGCGATTTCAACACCTCTATACTATTGTTTAACGAACGTTCGATAGGAGAGCTAGTAGTGTACAGTTGATGCTGATTCTCTTAGTTCAGTGCTTTTCAAACTTTAATAATGTGCGACCCAATATTCAATCATAATTTTCATTGCCCCCCTCCATACAATAACAATGTAATGAAATCCATAATACTATACTTTGACTCTAAAACTACAGCGCTAGTTTAATCTCTTAAGTGACACAGACGTATATAAACGCCTCGCTCAACCAAAGCGAAAATTGCCCCGGACGTATATGTACGTCTTTCCAAAGTGCGATCTTTTCTGTGCAGTACTATCCATAAAATTTTTCCGAAGATTTGGAATGCAATAAAAGGTCGTTTAAAGTGTTTACGGAGGATTTACTTTTTTTCAGATGATTTGTTTATTTATCCCTTTTCTTCCCCAATGCATCACATACGCGCTCCAAAGTGAAAAACGGTGGCTTTCGGGAGCGAATCGTGTAACTTTTAATCGGCAATTCAGGTATTAATGGTAAGCCATACAAATTATCAAGATAAATATTTGTTTTTGGATATAATTCTTTATATGAAACGCGCCCATGGGGTGACTAGTAATTATTAACCTTGTTCTTAACTTAGAATTGTTAAATTAATTATAAAATACATGGTGCAATGCTGACACATTTATATAAGTGTATTATATCAGTGTAAATGTGTATTTTACTTCTTATTATGTCAGAATGTGTATTTGTGTGGTTTCTTTACTTTTTATAAATTAATAGACTTTTTAAATAATCTTTTGTTTTTGACTTTTCAATGTGCTCGGGCCCCCCTCGTACAGTTATCACGCCCCCCAAAGGGGGTGCGCCCCACAGTTTGAGGAACGCTATCTTAGTTGAAAACGGAAAAATTAAGACATTCGTCATCTTGCCCCCCGTCTCTCCTAACAAGCACCCCACACGCTTTTACCATAATGATATTAATTTTCTCATTAATCATTTTATTCTTTTATTAAGAATTATTTTTTTACTTTTTAGTTATATTAAACATAAAAACGTGTTTTTTCATTTTTTTTAAAGTTTTTTTTTTTAAATTATAATTTATTTCTCTCAGAAAGAATAGTATTTTAGGTATAAAAAGAAATGTAATAAAAAAATCTCTCATGGTGGTATTACAGCAAATCAAACAAACTGTTTTTTTTTATTTCGTTATAAGATCAAAGATAGCTAATCAGCGTTTTGAATTTGAAGCTTTTATTTTTGATGACGTAATATCGCTAGATGATATATATAAATTATATCAGTGTAAATGTGTTTTTTTATTATGTCAGAAAGTATTTTGTTTTACTTCTTTCCAATTAATTTTTTTAAAATCTTTTTTTTTTCAATATGCTCGCGCGCCTCTTGTAGGGTTATCACGCCCCCCTCCCCAGGGGGCGCACCACAGTTTGAGAAACGCTGGATTAAGGTTGAAGCTCTTAGAACTGTTTCTTGAAGAGACCAATTCATAAACTCTGTATTCTTCATCTGCATCAAGAATAATTTCTTGGCGGGGGTTCATGCGTTTCAACAAATCAATTATTCTGTCGGAATCATGTCTCCCGAGTTATAGATTATAAAAACAAAGGAAACAAAGAGGCAATTCCCTCTGTGTTAGAGATATTTATACCTTTATCATGGAATAAAACCAATGAAACCAAGTCAATAATATTTATTTCAAGAACTTTCTTAAGGCAATACGTATGCGTAGTCTCAATTTTATTTTAGTTATCAATTAAAACGTCTAAATATTTAACATTACCGGTAATGTTATAATTACCATGTTCTGTTCAATGTCAATATACATTTCTCTAAACATTTTTTTTTTTCAAATTAATTAAAGTTCATCGTACACGGTTTTAGGATAACGTTGAACTGCTTTCATATTCCATTGAACCATACTATACATAGGTCACGATTTTTTAAAGAACACATTTACCATACAAAATAAGTTAGGGGGAAATATAATCTTCCAATGTGTAAATATTCGATGTTACATCAAATATTTTTAATGAAATTTGCAAAATGCGATTGTAGTTATTTAGTAGAAAAACTATACTACATACAATCACCAATTTACCCATTCCATTTTTTATCAATTTTAATCACGTTATAAAACTTGCGAGTCTTGTACATTTAAAGAATTTCATCCAATGCCTAGGAGGACAGATCAATAACTTTGCAAAACCTTTCAGATTTATCGGTAGATTTACTTATAACTTCTCAGCGAGTGAATATCAACGTCGAACTATTCTGCTATTTGAGGACTTTTGGCGACGGACCTCGTAATTTTGAACCATGGTCAAGTGATGATGACATTTTTTCTTCTCAGTGAAGCAATGTTTACAAAAACATAATTTTTCACCCCTTGTAATCCAAATTTATCCAGAAAGTATTTTAACAAACTCTCCCTTCATACCATAGAAAATATATCCTGACCTTTTAATCTTTTTCGTTCAAATGATTCAGATTTACAATAGCCG
>BMAV01019231.1:4499-21629 GCA_019973955.1 Trichonephila inaurata madagascariensis
GTTTGGTTTCGTCCAACACGACTACCGATTTCCCTGAAAGATAATCCACAATCTCGGTAGGCCACTATCCTTGCTCTGTTGAACTCGGATGCTTGATCAAAAGCTGATCGCTGTTTTCTACGAGACATAACTAATTGTTTTTTGAAAAAACCACAAGAAAAACACAATTGCCGAACTTGAAATCGTCGAAATCTTAGAGCCTTAATTAGCGCTTTGAGGTGGAGCAACAGGCGCGTGTGATGTGTGTCTGCGCTGAAATTCTAATCATTTGCATATCTCACCTCCGCTAATGCATGTTGTAAATTTCATGTTATTTGCATGCTTCCTTCAGTGTGTTGCATTTACGGTGGCCAGCAGTGTATATATATGCAAAATATTATTATTACAGAAGTAGTTTCCATAAAAGAAGAATATTTGTGGAAAATAAATAATTCTACCTTCACATTTTTTTACCAAAATATTGCATTTAAATAATTTTTAATTATAATAATATTCTTAAAACAATTTCATACGTGTATTCTAATCTAAGTGAACCGAAGTATTAAAAAAATATTCGTTTGTACGCATTTGAAAACTCACGCTTCCGAACGTAGTCGAATACCTTAAAGGTATTTGGGTAGTTTATTTTCTGTTGTATTCTCAAGCAAACAATACATACAAGTGGAGTTAAATATTTTCTGAGGAAACTCTCATACGTATTCTTTTTTTAATCCCATTCTTAACAGCCCGGCATTTTCACAAACTCGGCACCCTTCGGCCCACATTAGGCAGAGTTTTTGTGACTACTGCAAAACGAAGTGAAGTGATCAGCGAGAGTCAGTGTTCATCCTGAGTTGAGCTTATCTCTGCGAGAGCTAATAATAAAGCATGAGAGAAAAATATACAATCCATTTTTTTCTAGTTATGATTATTTATAACTAATTTGTGATAAATAGAGCTATCGAAGGACCAAAACAATAAATGGAGATAGAATAATGTACAGAAAAGCGATGTTAGTTACCAAAATAATAAGCTTTTATAAAAAATGTGAAAGAAACACTTTTTTTTATAAAAAAAAAATTTTCCATTCTAAATGCGATGCTTAAATGTCAATGAATTTCTCTCTTAAATAAAAATGCATTCTGTCATTTGAAATAGTATGAGTAAAGATTTTTACGGTATACGTTACATTAAAGATGAGGGTATCATAATATGCAAATGCCAATGTTATCTTTTCTTCTAGTAAATATTTATATAATCTATGTAGTATTATACGAGATATTTCATAGGATTTTCCCATAAGTATCCTTTTTTGGTATCCTGAAAAAAATCTAAATTGCAGAATTAAATTTAAAATATGCCCCGCACAAATAAAAATAATGTATGTTTTAAAATAATTTTGCCCACTTTTTCAGTCAAGTTGTAATACAAAATTATGAAGACCTTTTTTAAAGATAGGAGTTCTTTAAAGATACGAAACGACTATTTTAATCTTTAATATGTCCACACTTGAATAAAATAAACATAATAAATAATATTATTCACTGCCCTGAACACTTAACTGTCAATGGGTTGCAAGTGAACTATGTACGTGGTAGCATCGTATTTTATTACTAAAAAGTGATATAGAAACTTCATTTTTATTGCTTATCCTTAAAAAATATTTTATTCTCCAAATTATTCGTACTCTTACTTTCTCCATTTCTTTGTCAGCATCCAGAGTCATACATTTTACCTTATGTTCCACGTCGTGGAACTTTGCAGATTGTGTTAAAAATTATTTTTCCTTGTCTTAAATGACGTCATTTGTGTTGTCAAATCTCCACCCACATAATGGTTTTTTGTAGAATAAAAAAAATTGGCTTGAGGCAATAACAAAAGAATAGGGTGAAAGTGTCTAAATTTCAAAGTCACGTCGCTTAATTGCTTAACCATAAGCTCGAGATGAGGGAGCAGTTGCTTTGTACTTTGGAAACTTAACGAATAGAGATTTAGCACTGCTAACTCTTTTTCAGAATATTTTGATTTAACGGAAAGATTACAAACAGATTACCCCCTCCCAACCCCCTTGGGATTCAATTTTCGTAAAAGCCCCTTTTGTAACGGTTCTCTGCTCCTTAAGGCTACATAGTACCCTTTTTCAAAAAATATTTCTGGAGACAGTAACGGTAAAAATAATATATGCCTTATGTTTAGAATATATTACTAAGCTGATTCTGTAAGTAAAAAGTCTGTTTGACCAGCCATTATTTTACAATTTTAAAAAATTATGAATTTTTGAAGTTTTTTCAAACTTTTATAAAATGCTCCCTTTTTGAAATTTTTTAGTCATTTTAAATGATTTATGTTTCCTGAACTATTGTAAGCAAAAGTTGGTGTGGATTAGAAAATCTGTTCTCTTTTTGACTTTTAATAATTATTTTTCTAGTTAACCTGGAAAAAACACCATTTTTTTAAAAAAAAAATATCAACTTTATCCTTTTTTTAAAAAATAACTAGAAATCTCAGACCTAAATCCATACCGACTTTTATAGAGAATACGATTAGGAGTACATACAAAAAATATTTCAACTTGCCATCTTGAGGAGAAAAAAGAAGCATTAAAACTTAGAAAACACTTACATCTTCAAAATTAAAAGTTTGAGAAAAACGCATTTAAAGATTGTAAAGGCATAAAAAAAAAACTTATAGTATCCGAAGAGCTATAGTTTTTTAATATGTTATTTCCCAATGTATTTTCTACCTTAAAAAACGCTATTTTAATTAAACATGACTGTGAAAACATTTTTCGTAATTCAAAAAATATTTTTGCATAATATTGATAGCATTTGTTACGACGACAGAGTATTCAGCGTAATCTTAACCTAATATTTTCACAAAAGTTTTGAAACACAAAGCATTTATGAACACAATAATAATGCTACTAACTTAAGCTAAAATTCACCAGGTTTGTACATAAAATTTAACTCTTTCAGTTTTAAACTGGGGCAGTTTAGCAAGTTTTGAGTATTTGTTGCACGACTTTAAAATATTATGATATAGTACTACAGTATGTTTACTATAATGGAATTTGGTACATGATGGAAATATTCAGTTTTATCTGCAATACTTGTATTCGGAAGTCTAATTGCAGTATCATTGGAGAGCGCTTTTAGATTTATCATTTTCAGTAGTATTCCATCCCTTCAAAATATTGTTTCTCATAGCAACCTGAGAACGTTTTGGCCATGACATCTTCTCAACTGAAAAAAAATTGATGATGAAGCTTCTAAGTTGTATAACTATATTTTTTAACGAAAATTGGCCTTTAAATCGATGTGAATTAATTAACTATGAGAACTCAAAAAAATTCAAAACATAATCAAGCAGAAAGGATTTTAGTAATGAATTTTGAAATTAATAATGATTTCAAACTGAAAGATTTCATTAAACTCAAAAATATTTTTCATTACTTCAATTTAAAAAAGTGGGAAAATGCTTTAAAATGAAATCGAAACTAACACCTAAGCTCAGAAAACTTCACACACATATCTTAAAAACTAATTTGTTATCAGATCTGAAATTTCGTGGCAAGCTGCACAATGCTATTGGCCACAAGAAAACGCAAAAAAAATTTTGGGGTAAATCTGAGATTTGTAGGGTACTGTGTAGTCTTAAAAGGAATATACCAGCAAAATTTCCAATCTGCAGGACTAATAGTTAAAAAATGCGAGTATGCACTTAACCCCTTGCAAGCCCTTTGGGGGTCGAATTTGGCAAAACGCGGATCTCTACTCTATGAAAGGAACATGCCTACCAATTTTCTAATGGGGGGGTCTAATACATTAATTCTCGAACTTTTTATTTTTTTTTTTTTTTTTTTTTTTGTTGAGGTACTCTTTTAATAATTTCAAAATTTGGCGGCACGCCAGCAATAAAATAAATTGAAAAGAATTTTACTTATCTGTAATGCATTTCCATCTATCCACGAAAGAATAAGTTAAATATACTACGAATCTCCTTAGTATATTTCTGTAAAATGGCCGAATGATTTGGTTCCGGATTTTATTATTTTTTTTTCTCAGAGTATATAATTATAATCAATTTAAAAAAATCATATACCTCTTTCACACTTATAACTTTCAATAAGCAAGACGAATATTCATTTATAAATTACCTGCTTTGGCTTTTATAAAAAGAATACGCAATTACAAAGAAGTGAGTTAATATTCCCAGTATCATAATTAAAATAGTATGAAAAACTCTGCTTTGATATAATGAATTAAAATCTACTGCTAATTAATTTAATTAATCAGTAACTGAGAACATGCAATTAAACTACGCATGATTTCAATCAATGAATTAATTATTAAGGTCAATAATTAAACATCTTCCACCCCCTAATAACAATTTTCTGACCAGGCCCCTGATGAGACGCCATCACAATTAAAAACTCATTAAATTCTTTATGATCGCTTATACTTGCCATTAATTTGAGAAAAGGGGGAAACTGATATTACTCCTCCTCCCTTCTTTTCGTAACAAATAGGTCAGTCTTGCTCTTCGACGTATATGTGACGAGGAATGACCGCTGAGAGGTCGGTGGCCGATGACGATTTTCCACCGTAACCCCATGACCCCATCATTTCCTCTTGGGGCAGAAGAGTCCAAGGAGGAAGAGGTGTTTAAGTGAGAGTGAAGTTTTTATCTGTGGAAATAGAAAATAAAAACAATAATGATCCCCTCTAGCCAGATGTTGCCCCAACGGGGAGGTTACAAAGTTAACAGTTTTTGATCGATGGATTTCCCTTCAGGGTGCTAATAATGATTTTTGAGGTTAATTGGGGGGTTAGGGAACACGAAAATCTCTTTCCCGGGAAGAAGAGAAAGGATTAAATGGGTATTTCGTGTAGCAATCGAAATGGAACTGCACTGAGTGAATTGCCAGGGAGATTTGGGACGTGGCTTAAGGATGGTCAATTTGATTGGAGTTTTTGAGGATGAGAATTTTAATTTACGTACCGTATTTACTCGAATCTAAGCCACCATCGATTCTAAGACGCACCCCCAATTATCTACACGTTTTGAGAAAAAATAAAAAAAATTGTGTGAAAGTTTCATCAATATCTAATACTTAAGGTATCCGACTACGTTCGGAACCGTGATTTTAAAAAAGCGCATAAATGGATAATTTTCATGATATTTAGTGTCACTTAGATTAGAATACATGCATAAAATGGTTTTAAGGACATTTTGACAAAAAGAAATGATTTAAATACAATATTTTGGCAAAAAATTAACTTACAATAATCTTTTTTCAAAAGGTTCTCTTTTTGTGAAAAATGCTTCTATTATAATAATATTTTGTCTGTATATAGCTCAGACCTCTCTACAGAGGCCCAACTAGAATGTTTGAAAAATTCACATTATTTTCAGAGTTACCACCCATTGAAATAATTAGTGTCGTTTTTTTCTTAAAATTGCTCCCCTCTGTTGTCGTAAAATCTGGATAAACCCACTTCTAAGTTATATATTTCAAAAAATCTAGTTGAGCCTCTGTAGAGAGGTCGGGGCTATATACAGACAAAATATTATTATAATAGAAGCATTTTTCCCCAAAAAAAAGAACATTTTGAAAAAAGATTATTCTAAATTAATTTTTTACCAAAATATTGCATTTAAATATTTTTTTTTTTTTTTTGGTGTTAAAATGTTGTTAAAACAATTTTATAGATGTATTCTAATCTAAGTGACACTAAATATCATGAAAAGTATCCATTTATGTGCTTTTGCAAAATTACGGTTCCGAACGTATTCGGATACCTTAAGAAATTTTGAAAAAAAATTTTAAATGAGAAATAGTAAGTTAATAATTAATATATTTTACCAGTATTAAACACTTTCAAAGACATACATGAACCTGTAATTACTCTAAACGTCAGTATCATGTTTCGAAAAAGACTGGCTGACTTCGGAATGGGTGCCTGTATCGCTATTTTACTTCATGGCGCATCTTCCGCAGGACCTATCTTAGGGTGTCGGCCACCCGCGTGCTAAGACCTAATGTGCCACCCCTCTACAGAATTTTTCATATTTTGACTAATACTTTATGTTGACGTTATAAACACATCCACCTGTGTAAGAGTAAAAAGTAAAACATTTATAAAAATGCAAATTGACTCAAAAATCACTTCTTTCCCCTATTTTGTTTTTCTAAATTGTAAGTATTATTAAATTGAAAACTTCCCCCACAAATACATATTGAATTTAAACACTCTTATGTCTAAGGTAATATTAACCATTTGGCAATTTTCGAGGCAACTTTCACAAATATCATTTTTAAGACGCCTTTGTTAAGTATGGATCCACAATACGCCGCAAGTACCGCTGATAAGCAAAAAAACTTTTCTTGCAGTGTTTCCTGCTCTGACACGAATTTTGCTACATAAAAAACACAGACATAAATGGATTATTTTTGAACCAACACACTATGCACTAACATTCTATTTTTCTTAAACTATGCTACGTTATCGGGAATTCGAGACTTATTTTTGATTTTTCAAAAACCGTTTAAAATTCAGCATATTTATTCAACTTTGTAAGGGTCCGAAGGGAACCACCTGCTACAGGGGACGGTTAGTCCTCCCCCCCTTGGGGTGTGGAATGCGAAGTATTCATGATATGGCCGAAAGACGCCAACTGGACAGGAGAAATGTTTTGTCTTAGATTCTAAGCCACATCCGATTTTCAGATGCATTAACATTAGAAAGATAGTGTGGCTTAGATTCGAGTAAATACGGTATTTATTGCACAGAAAAATGTGATTTGAGGATGAGAACGTCTGCGTTGTTATTACCGAATAAATACATCAGTCTGAGTTCATAACATCATTGCATAAAAATTTATGCAACAATTTTTTTTATAAAATTGACAATATTATCAACATAATAATGCCGATGAAATTGCTAATAAAGGAATTGTATTTTATATTTCTTTAAGGCATACCATATTAAGGAACATCTGCTTGTTGTTCTTCCTGTTGGATAGACAATCATGAGTCACGATACTATGCGTTCAATAAAGCTTGTTTTTGTTTGATTCCATACCGTATGCGTTGTATTCCTTTTTCAGCGCCAATGCTTTCGTCATCCTTTACGTACATATTACTCTCCCTCATTTCAGAATTTCATGTCTCTTAGATGATTTTTCGTGAAGTTATGGCAATAAACCCACCTGTTGCTTAAGTTTTGCACACCAGTGTAAATCTTGCAATACTTTTGAATTATATGTATAAAAAATTTATTGTGATTGAATTACATTCGTGATTTTATTCAAATTTTCAGAATTATTATTCAATGCACATTTTAAGTTCAAATAACAATATAAAAATGTTTGCTTTTATTACGTTAAAAAGGGAAATAATTGCCGACAAAAAGCAAAAAAGTTAGTTGAGCTTTGTCTTTGAAAATTGCAAATTCATTTTTGTATATAGTTATATATTTATACATTTGATCGAAAAGTATTAAAAATAAAAATATTAGGAAACTAATAAACCATTATGAGAACGCTTCAAATGTATATTTATATTTTATTGTTATTTTTAAATTATGTATAATTTTTT
The DNA here is from genome assembly GCA_019973955.1 of Trichonephila inaurata madagascariensis. Lineage (NCBI taxonomy): Eukaryota > Metazoa > Arthropoda > Arachnida > Araneae > Nephilidae > Trichonephila > Trichonephila inaurata. The sequence continues at coordinate 12,079 of BMAV01019231.1, forward strand.
TCCTTCATTTATTTTAAAATGTTTAACAAGCTTAAATTCAAATTATTAAACTTTTCTTAATTTGAAAAATTTATTAGAAAAATAATTCCATTTGTTTTTGTTGTAAAACTGCTTACGAATATAAAACAGAAGAAAATTAGGGGCACTGACATGGTAAATATACCAAATTTATAAAAAAAAACTATACCTTTTAATATTAAAGTCCAATTATATAAATGAAAATATCCCTAGTAGAAGCGTATTATTTTATACTTCTTAAAGCTCGCAACTCTAATTAGGGATTAATTACGTATAATTAAATTTGGAAAACAACAAGGCGGTAGGAGGAAGGGAAGTAATTTTAAAAGGGAAAAAAATTTACAATAGTTTTTTTTAAGATAGCTACAATTTTTACGCATCTAAAACTACTGAAGCAGCTAATTGAATTTTTGTATTAAAAAAAATCTATTAACTATTTATTTTATTAAAATAAAGGGGGATTCTCAAGAGAAATAGAGTGTGGGGAAGTTCAAATAATAAAGTTTCTATGAATCGCTAATATGGTCTATCAGTATTTTCCAACATTAATTTTTCTTTAGCTTGGAATATTTCTTCAAATAACATGAGTTCAGAATTTGTTAGTTACACATTGTGGTTTGTTCGGAAGTGTCAAAATACTCAATTTTACTTTAACTTGTTCAACAAAAACTACTCAACAAATTTGTCAATTTTTGAATGAATGGAACTTCATAAAAATTTGTAATCGACCTTTTTTTAACAAACATGTCCAGAATTATGGACAGTTAAGGCATTATGAAAAAATTTGAAAGATAACTCCAAAGTTAAATTTACAGCTTTTTTGTAAATAATTTAATGCTATAGCTGGAGATATTTAATTGTTTGAAGAGAGAAAATTGCATGTATTCTGCTTTTCCGCTTTGAGTTCAACAAATCTAAGTAAAATATCTTTCCTAATATGAAAAATATTTCTTAGTCCGCAAAGAAATTGTTTAACAACTGAATGCTCAGAATCATGTCGAAGTGAAAGTCATAAATTACACCACATTTTTTGCGATGTGAAAGTAGAACGAAGCAGCACTAGGTTCACATTAAAAATTTTATTTATCTATTTATTTAACTGTAATGAAGGGAAATACTTATATTTTACGTTGTCTATATCTTATTTTAATAAATATGTTTAAAATACATAATATATGTACAATTTCGAGTTTTTCAATTCCCACACACACTATTAACTCACACTCTCTATATATTTATTTATCTTGGTGGAATTTTCAATCGTTAATAAAATACATTTTAAAGCGCTCAATTGAGCTGAAATTTTGTATACATGATTATTTTGGATGACAATACAATAATTTAATTATAATTAATAAAAATTAATGGATTAAAACTAATTATTCAAAGAATTGCAAATACAGCCACGTTGGCGACTTAGCTACCATTTTAGCGCAATGTGTCAAAACTTGAAAAGGTTTTTTTCTCACGTTTTAAAGCATTCAATGTTGAACTGAAATTTTTACACGATTGTTTTGAATGACAATACGATACTTTAATGACAATTAATAAAAATTAATTACCATTTAATGTGGTGATTCTGTCCTATGTATATACATATTTATATTAATTGTAACTATTTAATAAAAAGTAGCTAAAATAAAATTTTTATTTGTTGATCTAAGTAGGAATTGACAAAAAAAAATTTTTATGTTACTTATTTTTTATTTTTGTTGAAGAAATAGTGATATTTTATGCTGTTTATTTTTATGTTAAGAGATATTTTTAATTGATGCAAAATTAATGTGTGGTAAAGTTGTAAATATATATAACTGAACTCTATTCCCTAACTCTGCATACATTATCGGGGGAATAGAATTGTTTCAAAAATGGCCCTACTGTGTGGCACGCTGAATCATAATCGGTAGATTGTTTTTTGATACGCCCCAGCTAAAAGTTGCTGACCCCTGGTTCATAAGCATGAAACAATTGCTTGATGACAAGCTGCGAAAATTCTAATTAAAGCTGCAAAAAAAAAAGTGGTTTTTTTTTTTCTTTTTTCTCTTTTTTACTGAAACTGCTTACTAGAAGTTAATAACTGATGTACACAAAAAGCCCCAAAAGGACGACTAAAAAGGAACCCAGGGCCTATTGGTTATTGAATAGATATGATGTGATGTTTGGTGAAAATAAAAGTAAACTCATGTAACCTGTTAAAAAAAGTGTCAGTACTACACAAAATAGTTCCCTACTACCGGTCCGTGGATCAATTGGTATCGGGCCACTCACGGAGAATTAAATTCTTTCCATTTTATTTAATGGTGTGTATTTCTCGAGTGTTTGTTTGACTTTCCATGAAAATCACTTTATATTTCATGTAAAATCACTTTATATTCATTTTTTGGGGTAACTGAATTTTATTCTGAAGGCATGTTTAAATACAATTAAGGTATCCGACTACGTTCGGAACCATGATTTTAAAAAAGCGCATTAATGGATAATTTTCATGATATTTAGTGTCACTTAGATTAGAATACATGTATAAAATTGCTTTAAGGTCATTATGGCAAAAAAAATTATTTAAATACAATATTTTGGCAAAAAAATTAACTTAGAATAACCTTTTTTCCAAATGTTCTCCTTTTGTAAAAAATGCTTCTATTGTATTAATATTTTGCCTGTATATAGCTCGGACCTCTGTACAGATGGCCTCTGTACTATGTGATTTTTGAAAAATTCACATTATTTTTAGAGTTACAACCATTTGAAATAATTATCGGCGTTTTTTTCTTAAAATTTCTCCCTTCTGTTTTCGTAAAACATGGATAAACCGACTTCCAAGTTATGCGTTTCAAAAATTCTAGTTGAGCCTCTGTATAGATGTCTGAGCTATATACAGGCAAAATATTAATACAATAGAAGCATTTTTTACAAAAGGAGAACATTTGGATAAAACGTTATTCTAAGTTAATTTTTTGATTTTATTTAAATAATTTTTTTTTTTTTTTGTCATAATGTCCTTAGAACAATTTTATACATGTATTCTAATCTAAGTGGCACTAAATATCATGAAAATTATCCATTTATGCACTTTTTAAAATCATGGTTCCGAACGTAGTCGCGGATACCTTAAATTATAAAACCAAAACAAGTTAAAATATAAACAACATCCCACCCTTAGTGGGCCGCGGTAAAATTGTCAAACGTTGACCTATCCATGGGGTTGGGTACCACAGTATTACGCTAAGGATTCTGGGTTATTTTACCTACTCCATGAAGCTCATTTGGCTATTGCACACGGAGGATATGATAGAGTTCTGAAAGAACTTTCAACCAAATACAAAAACGTTACACGTTATGATATAGTACTGTACACCTTTGAGAGAGAGAGCCTTGTCAGACAAAAACAGAAAAATTATTTTAAAAAAGGCATTGTTGTGAAATTTATGATTTTTTTTTCTGAATGTCAATATATTGTTACTTGTAACGAGTGGGAAAGGATGGTTTCTATCGACTTGGAACTACAGAAGAAATTTTAAAACAAGTATACGCGAAATCACAACTTACTTCGTGCCCTAAGAACTTGCTCAGAATTAAAAATATTCCTGATCATGAAATTTTTCTTCTGTCAGTTTCAATTGCTCATTCCCATGAAAGAGGTGAAGGATTCGTCAAATTTTTGTGTAAAACAAAGTAGCAAAATAAGAATGGTCTTAGCGTGAACAGTGTAATGAAATGTAATTCTAAATGCCATTCAAGCCAACCATGTTGCAATAAGTAGGTTAATTTTAAGTTCTAATTTTTTTATTTAAAAATTTTATTTTCTCTTAATAAAAAAGACATAAATTTTGTTTGGTGCAACTTTCTTTTCCTATTACGTATTTTGAATAATTTTTTAATGGCACTCTCATTATTTTGTCAGAATAACGTTTGTATTTTTTACAAATGTACGTCATTGATATCATAGGCTTATCATGACCTTATTTCATACTTTGCCTAAACAGCTTTGGTCATTCTATAGAATGCCCAGGCATTCTATACAATCCCTAGGCAAAGTATGAAATGATTCTCATATTTCATACTTTTTCTAAAAACGTCCGGCATTGTATAGAATGTCGGCATTTCATACTTTGCCGGTAACACATATGTTGCTTAACTCAGTGGCCTCAACAGCCCATGAAGGCCAAGGCCTACTGTGCCCATCTGAGTATAAGTGACCTTGTGCCCTGTTCCAGTCGGGTGATCAGTCTGACGGAAAATCCCCATTGCTTAGCTCCCAAGCAAGCTTGGGACTCATTTATTGACCCACTGAAGGAACGAAAGGCTGAGTCAACCTAGTCCGGGGTTTGAACTTCGAACTTGTGGTGTAAAAGCGCGATGCACTACCACTCAACCACTGTGCTTGATAAGCATATATACATGTATTTGATAAAAATAAATCACACAAAACATTCATAAGAACTTAATGAAATTTAATACAAAATTTTCAAGTTTTGTGAAAAATCAAACATTTTTCTATTTTTTTGAAAATAACCTGATATTTTTTCTTTGCTTTGTCTTTTTTGCATCAAATTGCCGACAAATTGTTTGCTCTCGTCCATTTTGTTATTCATTTTACCATTGGAATGTACGTCTAAATAACTACGCATACTTTACATGATGTTCCTTATTTCGGAGGATGTGGGAATAGGCGCTGCATTATTCATTTCATTTTCACCGTCCGAATCTGCATCCATGATATTGTTTGAGCTTTGAACAAACTAAAAAAGGGTCTTTGTCTGCCTTAATGTTGGCTGTAAACGTATTATCATCATCTACTGCAACAAATTGTTCTAATAATACAATAGGACAGTCCAATCCGGGTGGTGTTTTCCGTATTTTGTTCATTCGAAGAAGGGAAATTGTTCGTATTAAGCGGTTTTCGTTTCCTGTTAAGAGAAAACAAGTAATATAAAGAAAACTTTTTTAAGTCAATTCCTACTTAGATCAACAAAGAAAATTTTTATTTTAGCTACTTTTTATTAAATAGTTACAATTAATATAAGTATGTATTGTGACGGGCTCACGCGTCTTTTCTGTAACATAACCTCTGGGTTCTTTGACGGCCAAGATTAATGGCAAATCTTTTCCAACCCAAATCCAAGAAGTGAAATGCAAGTGTAGATGCAAATAAGATAGCCTTTAAAAAAACAGAAGTTTTAGTAAGCGGGATGGCAATTTAGAGAAAGTTCTGTTTGGAAAAGATAGAAGTGTAATTTTACGGCCTACCAAAGATTCACGGATTCCTAGCCATTACTACAAGGTGCATACTATTGCACGCGTGCCTAACAGCCTATCTGAAAGTGATTGAACCGTTGCGTGGAATTCAAGGTAGGACAGATAATTTGATATCAGAATTCGTAATATTATTAGAATTGAGAGTAGGCGGATAATATAATTATTTAGATAAGTGATCCAATTGCGCGATCTGTTTTGGCTACGGCTACGTGTTTTGGTTTATTCTCACTTAATATAAGTTTGTCCAATATATTAGAAATTTAAGTTAAACTCTTAATAAAGTCATACTAAGAATTCTAAAATGTCGATTCATTTCGAGAACCCCACACCTCTAATTCACGCTGAAAACCAAAGATATGGTCGCCAAAGATCGACCATATCACAGTATATACATATGACAGAATCGCAACATGAAGTGGTAATTAATTTTTATTAATTATCATTAAAGTATCGTATTGTCATCCAAAACAATCGTGTAAAAAAATATCAGTTTAACTGAATGCTTTTAAACGAGAGAAAAAAAATCTTTTAAAGTTTGACCCAAGTCGCTAAAAATGAAACCAACGTGGCTGTTTCAGTAATTCTTTAAATAATTAGCTTTAATCAATTAATTTTAATTAATTATAATTAAATTATCGTATTTTGAAGCAAAACAATAGTGTATAGAAAATTGCAGCTCAAACCAGCGCTTTAAATTGAGAGAAAAAAACACCTTTTCATGTTTTGACACAAGTCGCCAAAAGGGTCGCTAAGTCGTCAAAGATGATGCCAACGTGGCTATATTTGCAATTCTTTGAATAATTAGTTTTAATCAATTAATTTTTATTAATTATAATTAAATTATTGTATTGTCATCCAAAATAATCATGTATATAAAATTTCAGCTCAATTGAGCGCTTTAAAATGTATTTTATTAACGACTGAAAATTCCACGATAAATAAATAAATATATAGAGTGTGAGTTAATAGTGTAGGAATTGAATAAAGGTGACAAAGCACGGAATACAATTTACACCAAACAAATAATATAAAACAAAATTATTTTTTTAATTCCTATTTAGGTCAACAAAGAAAAATTTTATTTAAGTTACTTTTTATTAATAGTTTCAATTAATATAAATATGTATATACATAGGACAGAATCACAAGATTAAATGGCAAAATAGAAAGCGGTTTTCCTTGCAATTTTCCATTTTCCTTTCTATATAGGGTATTGGACTTTTTTTTTTATTACTTTTTATTTATAAATTAAATTTTATTATTTTAATAAAATAGTGTAAAAAAGGAATCATCCCAGGTGGGATTCGAACCCACGACCTTTGGATTATAAGTCTAATGCGCTACAGGGACACAAAGAACGATTTTCCCTTCTATATATGCTGTTGGACTATAGTTTTGTTTGTCACTATTTATTCATTTTTTAATTTAATTAATGAATTAATATTTGAAAAAACCGTATTAACTTCGAGTGTCACATCCACTACCAGTTTTTAAAAATGTATTTGAACTTGATTGGATAAATAAAAAGTCTTTTATTAACTATTGAAAATTTGAACGATATATATATATATGGGGAGAGAGTGAACTAATAGTAGAGAGGAATTGCAAAAAATGAAGGATTCAGACATGAAAAAGCGGCTGTATATTAAAATATGTCACTTTGTATTTCTTAATACTTCTTTAAAATATTATATTGTAATTGGAGTGTATATTTTTCTATCTGAAATATTTTTTCCAAGTATGGGTTCTATTGCTTGCTATCAAAAAAAAAAAATAATAATAACCTAATAGGAAAAGATATAATTATGAAATCGGAAAAACTTAGAAAGGGAAAAAACAATCTTTTTAGAAAACCGATTATATCAATTAGCAAAGAGCAATTACAAATAAACAAAGGAACGTAACAAGAGTGAATCCTTCATCCCAAAAGAAACTAATTCGATTTAAACTGTTCATCAATGAAAAAAAATAAAAAAGATATAATCTCTGAACAATAACAGTAAAAATGTCTTATAGTTCTTAACCTAGAAGTGTTTAGTACTGGGGTCTTGACATGCTTTCATTGCCAGCGGACAAACACCAAAAACTATGCCGACCTTTTTCGAAGGTATTCAGAATCACTTTCGAACGTTTTGAGGTAACTTGGTCACATGTGTTCCAACAGAGGGCACGGAATAAAAGTGCTCATTGTAGAGAGAGCCATAAAGCGATGGGGAATGGATCTGAAAATTTCATTAAAACGCTTCGGAGCCAAGCCATTAGGAAGTGAAAAGAGATGATCTTTGCTCTGAAAGCGCACTGTAGTGTTCAAAGAAAAGGGTTTTTACTCGTTTTATTATAACGTTCTCATGGTTATGCTTCTGTAAGCGAAAAGGAAAGTTTTAATTAATGCTGTGAGAAAGAACAATTCGTAGAGTGTGGAGTCACATTGTAAAAAAATGGAAGCGTAATTTCATTTTAATTTCCTTTATAGGACAAGTGATGATATTCCGTCCCCTCCAGGAATGGATTTAGGTATTAGCCTAAATCTCATTTACGCTCAATGGAAGATGATTCCCTCGTCAAATATGAAGTACATATATGCTTACGACGGCCAGAATTAAGAGGAGTTGATTTATGTTATCCGACTACATTCGGAAACGTGATTGTAAAAAGGCGCATAAATGGATAATTTTCATGGTATTTAGTGTCACTTAGATTAAAATACATGTATAAAATTGTTTTAAGGACATTTTGACAAAAAAAAATTATTTAAATACAATATTTTGGCAAAAAATTAACTTAGAATAACCTTTTTTCAAAATGCTCTCCTTTTGTGAAAAATGTTTCTATTATAATAATATTTTGTCTGTACATAGCTCAGATCTCTGTACAGAGGCTCAACTAGGATTTTTGAAAAATTCACATTATTTTCAGCCATTTGAAATAACTATCGGCGTCTTTTTCTTAAAATTTCTCCCCTCTGTTGTCGTAAAACATGGATAATCCCACTTCTAAGTTATATATTTCAAAAATTCTAGTTGAGCCTCTGTACAGAGGTCTGAGCTATAGACAGGCAAAATATTATTATAATAGAAGTATTTTTCACAAAAGGAGATTATTTTGAAAATGTATCATTCTATGTTCATTTTTTGTCAAAATATTGCACTTAAATAATTTTTTATTGTAGTACTATTCTTAAAACAATTTTATATGCGTTTTCTAATCTATGTGACACTAGATTTCATAAATATTATCCATTTATATGCTTTTGCAAAATCACGGTTCCGAACGTAGTCGGATACCTTAAGCTTCAATAATTATGAATATTAAAATAATGCAATGTATTCAAAGTATTTAGTTATTAATAATTCTTTATTCTGCTGATATGTATTTGAATCTATATTTTCTTTTGTTGCTGTTTCTCATCTCAGATGTGGTGTAGCTTAGCTATACATCATCTCCATACAAACCAAAAATCGCCAAAAAATCCAAAAATAAAATAGGATTACCTAAAATCTTGTCAATAGTAAGCAAGCGATTAAGAATATGACTGGGGGTGGCCTAATCAGTCTCGCACCTATGACACTCTGGAAAGACTTTCCGGCCCTGTTTACAAGCAAGAGATTTGATATGGCCACTAAAAAAGCGTGATAGAGTCGTCTGCTGATGCCTAGGAATATTAAGCTGGTGACACCAACGAGTTCTTTTTCCAAAGTACCAAGGGTGAGCAGGGGGTGCTCTCCAAAGTGCATTTAGTTCCATCCTTTTAATGGAGGAGACCCCGCAAAGTATCAGCAGTGGCAGACTTGGCCAAACTATCGGTTACTTCGTTACCATGCAATCCAATATGAGAAGTGACCCATTGAAAGTATTTAGAATGTCTAGAACAGGGGTGGGCAGACTTTTCCCTGGTGCGGGCTACTTCTAATTTTTTCAAGGTGTTGCGGTCCACCCAGTATCAGTGGCACACACAAATAGGGGGGGGGGGGCTCCATGGGTCAGGCCCCTCCTCTATTGCTCATGATTTTTTTTTCCGATCGATTATAATCCCATGTATATAATACGTAAAATTTAATTAAGGAATTTGTTATTAATAATTTTTTATTAATTAATGCTGATTATTTATTTAATAATCTATTTCTTACTGTTCTTTGTTCCTGGCAATCTACAAAATGAAAAAAAAAAAAAAAATTTGCCTGTGTATTGGGGATAGGATATGAGAATGGAAGATATTCGACCCTAGACCACAGCGCCCACTTCCTAGTGTCGTAGGTGTGGTGAGCAGTGGTCCGGGG
>BMAV01019231.1:21875-33923 GCA_019973955.1 Trichonephila inaurata madagascariensis
AAGGAAAAGGTCAACAATATTTATTCTAACTTAATAATAAATACGGAACATGTACTTATCTACTTAAATAAAATAAAAAACTCACTTTTTTAAAACCGCGTTTAAAGCAAAACGCAAAATACACACAAACATAATAATAATAGCCACAAATATAATAAGATCTAATGATACATTTATAATCAAACAATTCAAAATACACTAAAAAAATAAAACATTTTCATCTAAAGTTAGATCTCGTAATTATACCTGTAGTCAGTAGAAGACTTAGTCTGCGTACTGTCAGACAATCTTGAATATTTCTGTATATAATTACCAACTGCTAATCTTCAGGCGGTCAACCCAAATTGTCTTGGAGGTCCACCGGTCGATCGCGATCGACGTAATGCCTACCCCGGGTCTAGGAGAAAGTCGAACCACAAAATTCCGAATATGAAGACTTGTCATATGTCCAACGAGAAAGTTGCTGTATAGAAAAATGACAGTCAGTTAAAATCCGAATGTCCCTTAAGACAAGGTCAGAAGCAGTGTCAATAAATTGCAATCCTTTATATATTGCAATCTATAATATCTAATAAAGGGGATTCAAAGAAAAAAAAAGAATAACGATATAATTATTTAGAAAATTGACCATAAAAGTCCAGCTTTAAGGCGGAACAAAAAGCCTCTTAATTTTTTCAATGTGTTCGTCTACCAACATATTAAACAAAAATCTGCATTAATTAATTTAACAATTTTATTGGATGTATTAAGTTCCCTTTTTTTATTTTGAATTGTATTATTTATAGATAACACGGTTTCATATTTTCATGTAGATATGTTTTCTTAATTTTATTTCAGAAAAAAGTAGTTTTGCGATATTAATTTTCAGAATCTTATTTATCTTTAAGAAAAGAATTGATACCAATATATCTTTTTATGGAAATTCGATTTAATATATAATTGTTTAAGCTATGAAAAAAAGAAGTCACTCATTGAATTGTTTTATTTTGAAAGAAAAAAAGAATGTTGGAATGCTGATCAAAATGAACAATTGTGAGATTTTTTTCTAACTTCGCAAATTCATATTGATTTTTTGATTACTTTACTTTTTAAATAAAATTGTATATTTTGCTCACATTATTAAAATAGAATAAAAGTTTTATTTACTGAAAAAATGGGTAAATGGCACACTGGATTTTCTTATTTTAAACCTCTTTCTTTTATGCCTACCAAAAAATATGATCATTTATCAAACTCAATACAAAGGTACAATAGCAGAAAAGTTTTGACTTGTAAATGATAAATTATACAATAATAACATTCTCATATTTTTATACTGAGTTAATTTTCAAAAACACTAAATAAACGCTGCTGTCTCTCGTTTAATGGTTGCAAAAATACTCTCATCTAGTTATTATCATTGTGACTCATTTCTCTTCCCTTTTTTTTCTGTGTGTATTACTGTATTTTAAAAAGCATCACTCTTCCTTGTTCATAACACTTCGATGAGTTCTGCAAACATTATTGCTCCATTAAAACTATAGTGGTGCCATCTATTACTTAAGTAGAAGATTAATATATTTTTAAAAAAATATTTATGCTTTAAGACAGTGCGCCGCAACCTTTTTATCGCTGCGGACAGGTCAACGTTTGATAATTTTACCACGGTCCGCTGAGGGTGGGGACGCGTTGATTGTTTATATTTTAGATTGTCTTCATTTAGCAATTTTAATTTAGTTACATTTAAATATGCCTTCAAAATAAAATATAGATTCACCAAAAATGAATAAAAGTGATTTAACGTGAAATATAAAGTGATTTCCGTGGAAAGTTGTGCAAATTCGAGAGAAATATACCACTTTAAATAAAATGGCAATAGTTTTAAGTATCCGACTACGTTTGGAACCATGATTTTAATAAAGCGCATAAATGGATAATTTTCATGATATTAATGTCACTTAGATTAGAATACATGCATAAAATTGTTTTAAGGACATTTTGACAAAAAAAATTATTTAAATACAATATTTTGACAAAAAATTAATTTAGAATAACCTTTTTTCAAAATGTTCTCCTTTTGTGAAAAATGCTTATATTATGCTAAATGCTTATATATTTAATGCTTATTATTTTCAGAGTTACAACCCATTGAAATAATTATTGGCCTTTTTGTTTTCATAAAATTTCTCCCCTCTGTTGTCGTAAAACACGGATAATCCCACTTCTAAGTTATATATTTCAAAAATTCTAGTTGAGCCTCTGTACAGAGGTCTGAGCTATATACAGGCATAATATTATTATAATAGAAGCATTTTTCACAAAAGGAGAATATTTTGAAAATGGGTCATTCTATGTTCATTTTTTGTCAAAATGTTGTAAAATAATTTTTTATTCTAATACTATTCTTAGAACAATTTTTTATACATTTTCTAATCTAAGTGACATTAAATATCATAAATATTATCCATTTATACGCTTTTGCAAAATCACATTTCCGAACGTAGTCGGATACCTTAATGTTCTTTAGGCGGCCCTGCACCATTTGATCCACGGACCGGGGGTTGCGGATCACTGCTTTAAGAGAACCAGGTCATCATACACTTTCGAAAAATTGGTTTTTGAATTTTAGTATTAAAAAATAGTGCATATTTTTCTGAATCTAAAAATGTGTAACACTTATATGTTTGTTGATAAAATAACCTCAAAATCTGAAAAATGTAATTGACAAGAATGTAAACAAACGTTACAAATGTTTATTTTTTCACTTTTTCTCCAAAGCATAATTTTTTGCTTTTAGATGCTCTTTAAAAAAAACATTTGCACTGTATAGTTCCAAATTTTTTATAATTCTATACAGGATGCCTGTGCATACAGTCAACCTATTTTTTTTAGTCGACGTAGTGCATAGTTTCTTAAAAAATAGTTTTAAGTATGAAAAAGGGAGAACATTTTCAAAATTACAAAGTTTTGTAATTTTTTTATTGAAGCTATCTAAATATTTTACTAAAAAAAAAGATTCACTATATTTTGTGTATTGTTTTATACATGAGGAAAAAATATTCTTTATATTTAAGAGATACTCTTGAAAAAAATGGTACCTAAAAATAAGCATGTATTATGATATCTCAAAAATTATGTCTAACTTAAATTAAACAGGAAATAAAATTTTTATCTAAAAAAATTTTTCCTGGTACCCTAAAATTCCTACAAAATTTAGACATAGAAAGACTTTGTTGGGTATTTACTAATGATTAAAATTGACTTTGAATTGAAAGACAATATTTAAAAAGAAATTAAAATTTTATTCCATTATTATAAATATAAAATCTATTCGTACTTATAGATTTAATTCAAAAAATAAAATACTCATAAATAAGCTGTGTGCATTGTAACAACATATTTAAACCAAACATGTGCCCTGTAAGAAGAATCATACAATCAATAACAAAAAATTATGGTGAAAAAATCGAATTCCAATTTTTATGAACCTCTTTTTAAGAACGCACACTGATGGCAATCTAAAGTAACTTTCTTACAAATAAATGAGAGCTGTGAGCAATGAGGAAATAAATGACCATCATTATTGTGGGAATCAGAACTCTCACTTGATAAAAAAAACTTCTATATGCAGAAATATACTATCTGAAATAACAGGAATTGTCTGTCATAAATTAGAAATCATATGTAAAGCGCAAACACAATTTTCATTTAGTGCTCGAAGAAAAAATAAGTTGTAATTGGTTTCATCCTAATGATTTTTGAAAAATATTTAATAAATATTCTCACAGTTATCATTATTAACATGTTCACACGTACATAAACAATGCGATTAATTTATAAAGTTGACCTTCCGTGAACAAGAAAGTCGTTCTTTAAGAATAAGAATTAACTTAGAATGCGAATATTTAAGAATGTACTTATTATTTTAAAATGCGGAGAAAAAGGAAAGTAGGTTAAGAATAGTTCCAAATTGTAAGGATTAGCATCTAATTTATAAATTTTCAATCTAACGTCATCTCTTATATTCGAACTTTTGTTTTCTTATGCAGAACGCCACTTAATATTGTTTAATTTTAAAAAAAAGGAAAAAAATGTAATACATTTTAATTCTTTAGACAAAACAAGTTTAATCCCAACATAAGTGTAATTTTCATTCACTACAAAAAGAAAGAAGTACCCGAATCAGCGAAAGCTTCGCGAACATAATAAAATTAAATGCCGGAAAAGTTGTTCTAATTCTTATGAGAGAGAATCCCTATCTCTTGTAAAAATCATAATTGTCGGAGAATCCACAAATAATTATTTTAATGCAGAAAATAGAAGAACTTGCGATGGAAAATCACACCTCTTGATAGACAAAACTATCTTCGGATGGTTATAAGTCGATTTGTGAGTTACAATTCATTAGGCTTAGTCTTTAATGCAGTTCAGTGAACACGGTAATTTCTTTTTGTAACAAGATCACCAAATTTATTTTCAGTAAATCTGAGCTCTCCAGTTATAAAAAAAATGAAGTACATATTTCTTAAAAGTAAAATTCACGAAGCATTACTTAACGCAGTTATGATGTTTATTCGTGCGCGCGTGGCACTCTTAATGTGTATAGTTAAACAATAATAATGCTGAATATACAAAAATAATACTTAAACTAATTCTAAAATAAATAAATAAATAATACTGAAAAAAAATATTGAAACGGAAAAGTTCCAAATTTTGATTTCTGCAAACAATTTACAATTATTTAATTATTAAAAATTTTCTAAATTTAATTACAGTTTGGGACTTTTCCGGTTCACCGGCGTAAATCTCGCCAAGCAGGCTTTATTGGCGACAACACACACAATATACACATAAAAAAATATTATAAATGTTAGTTCTCATTAGGTTTTTTTTTTTTTGTTTTGTTTTGTTTTATGTTTTTTTATCTATTTTTGATATATCATGAAAAAAAAAAATTACTGATAAGAAAAGACTTGTTGTGTCTTGTTTCAAACTGTCGTGGTAAAAGCTTATCAGCGAGAATATTCCGTTTGGCATCGGATGTAACATTTTTGGGAATGTTATCGCTCGCACAGACAAAACAGAAAAATACCCAAACTTTTATTATTAATGCCTTTTCAAAATATTACCTAGTTGAAGAAAGAAAAAAAACTGTTATTGGAATATACTATTGATGAAGGGGAAAACAAAGGATGCATTGAACACAAAGGTTATAATTACAATCATCAGTGAATCTAATGATTAGGAAAAATAAAACCAAAAGGAGAAATATATCATTGTACCTGTTTCTCAACAATTATAGCTACCAAAAAAAGGAAATATTTACAAAAACTATTCTTTTGACACAAATATATCTGTTATGTGAACGTGCCTGTACTGAAATACTCATTTTTTCTTTGTGAATTTAGAAATGCCACATCAAGAGTAAAAATCATAAATTATTTTTAATTACTGATTATAGCACCTTAAAAATTGTGAAATAACTAAAATTACTTTAGTTCATAATCTATACTGTTTACCTGTTACAAATGAAAGATTTAAAACTGGAAAGCTTATTCTTACATTTTCGTATCATACAAAATGAAGCTGAAGTGATTTCCATAAAGAATTATATTTCCTCTTCTGCAATGTCTCGTCAGTCCTGGATGATCCTGGCCTTCTCCAGTAGTTTTCTCCAAGCATCTCTACTTTTGGCAACTGTTTTCCAGTTTTGGACCTTTAAAACATTTAGGTTTTTTTCGACACAGTCAATCCATCTTAAAGGGGTCTGCCCCGAGGTCTATTTCCTTTGGGCTTTGCCAGAAAGATTAAGAATAATACTTTTTATAATATATATATTCATTCGATTTCATTCCTTTTTTATTTTATTTTTCCTTTCTTTTTCTTTTGAATGTACACACAGATTACTAAAGTTGTGCAAAATTAATCTGTATATTCAAAAGAAAACTGTTGCACTGTTGATGCGCTTCATGATTCTGAGTAACAACAAGATGACAGGATTTGAACGGGAGGACGTTTGATCCTCAACATATTTGACGTGCAAACCTCCTCCGCACAGCGGGTCTTCAACGGCTCTAGGTTCAAACTCATGACACGATGGCCACGAATTCGTGACCATGACCATTAAGTTACCGCGACGATATATATATATATTTTTTTTGTTGTTTACGTATAATTTACGTAACTTACGTATAACTAATAAAGGAGTGTTATGTCGGAAGATATTTGGATTTGATAATAAACTACCTGTCATCAAAAATATTTTACACCATTCATAAATTTATGGGGTTTGAAATTTCACTTCTATTGTAGGCAATCAGGAATTTACTGTACCCGTTACAGATTTAAATTAAATAAGCCATGTTATATATATACAATTTGAGATTGTTTTTGTGAGAGCGAACATTTTGCTATTTTCAAAGAAGAAAGTTGAAAAATATTTACATAGTACCTTCTTTATACTCTATTAAAAAGAAGCTTCGATATGGAATATAAGATATTTATGAAACGTAAATGCATGTCAGGGTTTTTTTTATTTGTTTTTAAAAATGTATAAAGACGTATTTCAAGGACCCATGTGCATGGAGGGGGGGGGGCGCGATGCAAAAGAATTTGAGAGATCAGTTTGTTACCATTTTTGCACAGTAAAAAGTTCCAATTTTCACAAAAAAAAAATCTTTAAAACTTATTTGTATATCCAATATAAAAACAATTTGCCTTATAAAATTTTAAATCAAGTTACATTTACAAAAAGAAAAAGATAAAAAAATAAAATTAAAGGTAATTTTAAACTTTTTGAAACCCCTTTTTAAGATTAGGTTTATTTAAATAAATTAGCTAATAAATAACGAATTATTTTCTTTAAATTGTTTTCATTGAATTGTAATCTTTAACTCATATTTATCTACAATTATGTTGCTTAATCAAATTACTCTAAAATTGGCTTAAATGTAGAAAGAAAATCATTATATGGAAATTTTAACCATCAACGCTTTCTCAAGAAAAAATAGTTTAATAATCTTTTATTGTTGAATGTTATTAGCCTTGAGTTATGGAACAGTTAAAAATAGGTTACTGACAGACAAAATAAGCTTGATTTTTCACTTCAAATCACGATAGAAGAAAAATGCATTTAAAAAACCCCGAAATTTCAATAACAGGAAAAAAAATACGAAGAATATGAACTAGTTTCTATCCGTGAATGAATTACTGCTGTCAGTAATTTAAAATGCTTTATTATTCAGACAAATGATTTTCTTTTCCACAGCCATTTTCTCGAGAAGTCAAAATATCCCCATTCGAATTTAATAATTGCGAATCGTCTGACGTAACTCATAAGAATAGAAATAAGAATGCGGATCAAAATATTTCGTGTCAAAACCAAATATCACGCATGGAGAAAAAATGCAAAAATGCAACTGTTCTATTATTAGATACAATAGGCATTTTTTTTTTTCAGTTTCTGAAAGAAGATAAACGTTTTACATTTATCGAAAACAATTCTAAAAATTAATGTATTCCTATTTGGAAACTGTTTTGATTAGAGTTACTGAAAATATTTTCTCAGAAAATTATATTTAGAGTATACATTAGTTTATTTGCTAAATTTCTCGCATTACATTTTTCCCTATTAAATGCTATTAAATCATAATTCCTTGAAGAGATCGATATGTGAACTGTTTTTTTTTAACTTGTGAACTTTTATATGTAGTTGTGTGTGTTTTAGTTTCTTATCCTCGAACGATCTGACATTGACATACAGTGGGCCACAAAAGTGTTCGACCACAGAATTAGGTAGTTTGGTATTTTTTGTTCATATTGTGAATCATGAACTCTATTTAAATATTTTAAAGAGAAATTTTAAATTATCTACCCAAAATTCGGAAATTGGAAACGACTTAATTTTTTAACAGGGTAATGACGCCAAGCGCACTGCTCTCAATGTACGCCACTGGTGTCTCTATAACTGTCCCCAAATTATGAAAATACCTCCTCAATCACTTCATTTAGCCTAGGAGAGCATATTTGGTGAGATTTTGATGTAAAAAAAAAAGAAAACATGACAAATAAACACAAAATGTGAAGTAAAAACAATAATCACAGAGGAATGGAGGAAGATCGATGCCGAAATTACAAAAAACTGATTAAATCTATACCAAGACGCTTAAAAGTTGTTGTGGACACTAAAAGATATCCTACTAAGTACTAAATTAAGAAAGAAATACACTATTTAAAGATAAGTTGAGATTTTTGTTAAGTGTACGAAGACTTTTGTGGCGTAATTTTTTACTAGCTTTTTGATTATTAATTTTTTTAAAAAATAGTTATACTATTTTTTTTAAAAAAAAATTAATTATGTCATTTCATTAAGAACAAGTTGCCGATATCATAAAAAAATTACAATTACAATATATTAATTTTTATTAGTCGAAAACATTAAATTTTATAAGAAATTGCAAGTGTACGAACACTTTTATCGCCCACTGTATGTCAGATCAGCTCCAGGAGGTTGATGACCACCACAAAAATCCGTAATAATAATGGAATCGGATGTTAAGTGCTCCTTTGCAAGTCCGATGCATCTCAGAGCATGATATGATGAAGCTGGATGATCACAGCATTTCTTACAAATGGGGTGGATTTTTCTGCCATTATCACATATGAAAGACATTTCAAGTGGCCATTTGTTAGTCTAGCCAGAGTAGTCTGGGAGCCACGATCACATTTGATTTCCTTCACAGAGCATGGGGATGTTCCTGTGTACCATTGGTGCGCAGGTGGAATACGTCATATTATAAATTTAGTTAAGATCTTGCATTAGAGTACAGTTCTAGATAAGTGAGCGAAGTGCCAGTAGCCGTTTCATTCTCACTACCTCTTTGCCCAGTCTATCAGCGTTCTCATTATCACTAATGTTAGGGTGTGATGGTATCCATTGGAGGTGTACACAGTGCGTCTGAGAGATCTTCCTCAGTCTGAGCTGAATAGAAATGGTTTCCTCGTTTGAGGAGGACCAGCCACTAAGATGGTGTAGTGCAGCGGTCACCAAACTTTTTGACCTCACGCGGACCAGTAAATTCATAATTAAAATAACGTGGACCATTAAAATGATTTTTTAAGGTATCCGACTAAATTCGGAACCGGGATTTTGCAAAAGCGTGTAAATGGATAATATTTAGGATATTTAGTGTCACTTAGATTAGAATACATGTATAAAATTGTTTTAAGGACATTATGACAAAAAAAAATTATTTAAATACAATATTGTTACGAATTTTATGTGTAAATAATTTCTATTTGAGTGTTTAATGCATTTATATTACTCTATGTTATGTTTATTTCATGTTAAAATTGTACCATTCACAAGCAATGCCGACCCTTACGTTATAATGGCGATCCAATGAGAACTTGGCGAAATCTTGGCGGTAGAGCCAAGTTGGCATCATTTTTGGCGACCAAGTTGGTGACTTTGGCGACCAATTTGGCGTCGTTGGCAACCATTTTGGCGAGTTCGGAATCCTCGGGAATCTTCTAGAAAGTAGTAGATCTCTCCGCTAGTGCCACGTTCAATGACACAAGCTGTTATATTTCTGGAAGTATCTGTCACGCTTATAAATGAGAGGCTCGCCGGGACGGCGAGGAGTCTGGATTAAACCAACGAGTAGTGAGGATTGTTTTGATTAGCTCGGCTGTGCTTGTGAATAATCTTTACTTACGTGTATTTTTAAACACTGTT
The DNA here is from genome assembly GCA_019973955.1 of Trichonephila inaurata madagascariensis. NCBI lineage: Eukaryota > Metazoa > Arthropoda > Arachnida > Araneae > Nephilidae > Trichonephila > Trichonephila inaurata. The sequence continues at coordinate 31,591 of BMAV01019231.1, forward strand.
ATTGTGTTTGATTGCTGTTGAAGGTGTGAAGACCTTTGGATATTTACTCTGTGAATATCGCTGCTGAATCCTGTATTTAAAGGATTGGATCTTTGATAATAAATTCGCATCGCTCTTAAAGAACTGTTTATTTTCTTTGTGATTGTTTTGCATAAAATCCTCGAATCCTCGGATCTACGTAACAATATTTTGGTAAAAAATTAACTTAGAATAATCTTTTTTCCAAATGTTCTCCTTTTATAAAAAATGCTTCTATTGTATTAATATTTTGCCTGTATATAGCTCAGATCTCTGTACAGAGGCTCAACTAGAATTTTTGAAACGCATAACTTGGAAGTCGGTTTATCCATGTTTTACGAAAACAGAAGGGAGAAATTTTAAGAAAATACTCCGATAAATATTTCAAATGGTTGTAACTCTGAAAATAACGTGAATTTTTCAAAAATCATAGTTGAGCCTCTGTACAGACGTATGAGCTATAGACAGGCAAAATATTAATACAATAGAAGCATTTTTTACAAAAGAACATTTAGAAAAAAGGTTGTTCTAAGTTAATTTTTTGCCAAAATATTGTATTTAAATAATTTTTTTTTTGTCATAATGTCCTTAAAACATTTTTATACATGTATTCTAATCTAAGTGACACTAAATATCATGCAAATTATACATTTATGCGTTTTTTTAAAATCATGGTTCCGAACGTAGTCGGATACCTTAAGTGTTAAATATATTTATAAAAAAAAATTGTGATCTAAGAACACACAACATGTACCTAGTTAATAAAATGAAACTATTAATTATAACCAAATTATGAAAGATTTATTAATAAACCATAATAAAATAAACAAAAAAACTGTAAAAACAAAACAAACAATGGTTTTAGTATAGAAAATTTCTAGCATAATTCAATCCTAGAGTGATGGATGTTCCTGATTATGGATATTTGGATCCAATGTTGTTACTGAAAGAAGGAGAACTGCATTTATTTCTAGCTGTGATAGAATATATATTGAATATATCTTATATTGAACTCAATACGTCCGCAATCCCACCTTTAAATGCTTCAACTGATATATATACGGGACACACATGAGAGTGAAACAATTGAAGAGTGCGAAACGAGACGAGACAAAACATGCAGATAAGACAATGCAGCTACAGCAGTACGACTTATTTACAGTGGCGCTATTCTATGAAGTAGAGTTTTTGTACCTTTTCACGTATTGATATGAATTGAATTATGTTTCAGTGCATCTTAAAACATAACTTAAGGTAATGAGTAAGTATATTCCAATTTTTTCTGGGGACCATCGAAATTTTCTAGCGGACCACCACTTTGGCGACCTCTGGTGTAGTGCACTGCGGCTATCCGATAAAATCCATAGTTCCCCCAAATCAGAATCATAAGATATGATAGCAAATCAAGTCCTATATCAATGGCAATTAAATCACTCCTGAAGATAGAACAAGTGCCAGGGTTGTGCTTTGCTTTATTGTAGTCTCAAAGTGGGGGATCCTAATAAAAATACCGCTGCCAGTACGATCGTCTGTACGACTACCGACAGTATAGACCTGTACTGTAATTTTAGGAATGCAACTTAATTTCCAGAGCCAGCTGTCTAACTTTTATATACTTCTAATGAAAGGTTTTTGTATTTGCTAAAATACTTAGAAGCATCTTGTGAATAATGACACATTGAAGACGGAGCACCTGAAATCCCGTATATTTTTGTAAAGTAAATCAAAATTCAAAATATGATATTAAAACAACAAATTATTACGTGAGATAATAAATTCAAAGAGGAATATAGAGCTGTGTGTGTGTGTGAAAAACAAAACACAAAAGACGAGAATTCACTTCATAAATTTAAAAACTGATTTTTAAATGAGTTAAATTTGGTAAAGTTTACACTTTAACCCTTAACTTCGCAATTTTTTAAATTTCTATGAAAAAATTATATCAGCTAGTTCTCAAGTAATAATAAAAGGGAAAAATGTGAAAAAAAAATTAAGCAGTTTTAAATTGAATTTCATCCATTTTTTTGTTTGTTGCAGAAGTGCAACATTGCGCATTAGTGCTGTAAATTACAAAACTCTTTTTTTTTATATGAGGATTTTATTATTCATCATAAAATGTTTAAATTCCTTACCTGGCAATTTATTTTGTTAATAAACAAGAGGAAGCATAAAATATGATGAATTCTTTTTATAGCAAAAACACAGTTCTTGAGGCATCAGATATTTTTATAATTGTTGTGATTTCTGGAAAAAATGTACTTCCATCTAGTGACAAAATTAGCATGTATTTCGTTGCAGTAATCTTTTTTTTTTCC
>BMAV01019232.1:0-66937 GCA_019973955.1 Trichonephila inaurata madagascariensis
TCTCAAATACTAAAATTTAAAAAAGGCCCCAAACTGGAATTCTTTTGTTTTGGTGGGGGTTATGGATACAAACAAAATAGCGTGTGAATGGGTGACCCCACGCCACGGGCGTGCAAATTTCCCCAGGCATTCGTAATACAAATATTTCTTTTGTATTGTGGCCATTATTTTACGTATTATTGTATGCGTTTTGTGTATTTTATTAAAAAATATTGCACTTACGAACACCTTAATCAATCGGGGCTGTACTCTCTTTACGTAAATCGAGAAGTTCCCCAGTTGTTCGACTTCAGTTGAGATCACGGCACACAAGTTCAAAAGTATATAACATATGGATAAGAACAAGTATAGGTCCTAATCCAAACATTGAATGGTATTGTCAGTGCAAAGTGGCTGTTTAGGGAGTTTGTTGGCTGCTGTGACATGTTGCACTGTCTGTAGCGGGACACTGACGCTATAATCACACTCAGACAAAAACACCCAGTCTTGGATTCACTTCAAGACGCAGCTACTGGAGGGTCCAGTGACGATTCAGTCAGAGAAAGCTAGAAGGAAATAGAATTGACGACATTTGTTATAAATAATTTAACATTGTTATTTTTTTCTGCTTTCTCTTTTTAATAAAAGATTTTTTTGAAAAAACCTAATATTTTCATTTCGACTGAGTATCAGTGTTAAAAAAATATATATAATAGGAATTTGCTGATGGGAGAAAAAAGACCTATCTTCACCCACCTCCTTTACACCGATAACCTCATTGTATCCATGCTAACCAGGTATGCGGCAGTCTTAACAGTTGAAGAGGACCGCAAAGCCTATTAAACAACCTGTATCATTTCTAAACAATCAATGTTTTTGTCATTTCCCCGTAACCGAATTGTTGTCCTGAAACACATCATTTCATGTTCTTTATATCATTTCAAAGAATTCTAGTTCCTATACAATTGTTTTTTGCTTCTTATTTTCTGTATTGCGTTTTTGTTATTCCTGTATTCTCCATTTGATATCTGTGCACGGCTATCGAGCATCGCTTTCTTTGCTCTAATTTTTGGAAGTTATACTTCTTATTGCGCGTTAGGGAACAAGGATGAGGGTAAATTTTTACGTTGCGCTCGAACACCCTTGTCTAATATTTTAACACTAGCTGCATGGCCCGGCCTTTCCCTACTTTTATAAATTTTCCCTTTCCTTCACAAAAAATCAGAACTTCTTGTATCCTTTTGCAAAATGACTGCATAATTAACGTTCATCGCTGCCCAATACAGCGGGTCTTTAGTGGTACTGGGCTCGAACTCATGACATTCCTGCCATTATCCGATACCTTGACAACTGGGCTACCGAAACCCTCTCGCTATCAGAGCTCTCGAGTAAGTAAACAGTGAGACTAATATTCACTCACTCACTTTGCAACTTTTTAGGCCCCGGAAACGAAAATGTACCTTTATAAAAATAGTTGTATATTAAAAAAAGTAGAAATTTTTATAATTACAAAATTTCACAACTGTATTAAATGTTAAATTAAAATTATGAGCATTTTTTGAAATGTTCGATACACGGAGTTATAAATGAAGTTTATGAATGAAGAAGTTATAAGAACTTTGAATTTGATAAGTAGTTATCTACACTATTAATATCCGAAGGTAAACAAACGTCTCTATCTATCTATGTTTTAATCTATGATGACTTATCTTCTCACGAACCACACGACGCAGAAACTCGCCAAAGGTACCAAAATTTCTGGAATGATCCGAGGAATCTGTTTTGACCATTTATATTCCGATATTCCAATTAGGTAAAAAGATATTAAATAAAAACCTTAAAACGCATAATTAGTACATTCTCCCCGGAAAATTGAACTTATTTTTTAGGTTTTAAAACACATCTAATTTTTTTCATGAAACTCACACAAAAAATAATTACAGATTCGGAAAGATCATTTACATCGCCACGAAATGCTATAATTTATTTTACAAAATAATTATATTTTGTATTTTTTACGATTTTTTTAAAATTAGTCGAAATTGATACGTTTTAAAGAATACGATTTCTAAATCGTTCCGCTTGCACTTTCTTTCGCATTAATGAAAAAAATATTTTACACTAAAAAAGTTCATGCTTTTCTCTTTTAGAATCAGTCATTTAAAAAATTTAATGTCAAAAACTGGTTTTTTTTACGATTTTTCAAAAAAATACTCAGAATTTTATTTAAATACTTAATAACTTCTTTATTTATAAAAATAATCTCACAAAACTTTTTTTCCGTGTGTAGAACGATATTATACATAATATAAACAAAAATTGATAAAATATGTTAAAAATTACGGTTTTTTTTAAAAAAAATGTGTTTTTCGGTTGTTTTTTTTTCTTCTTCTTTTTTTGCGACAATATGTAAGCATTACTTTATTTTAAATTTTTTGTTTAAAAATTACCCCTGTTTACAATCGATATATGAAGTTTGAAAGCATTAACTTAAAAATGAAGCCAGAAAAAAAGGTTTTAACTTTAACAAATAACGCTATGAGAAACTAAAAAAATCTTCCTTTATATTTTAGAGTTATTTTCACAAATTTCCCGGAAGGAACCGACGGTGCGTTTGTTATAGGCTCTGCTTTTGTAAAACGGTAGGTTCCAGGTTCGAAACTAAAGTGGAAGGTATATCTCCAATTTCGCATTGCGCTGTTTGTTAAAGTTTAAAATATTTTTAGTGGAATGAAAAAGGTCAAAATTTTAAAAAATATCAAAATGTTTTTATCAGATCGTTTTTTTTTTTTTAATGTTTTTTTTCGGTACATTATATATATATATATATATATATATATATATATATATAGGCATTCCCCATACTGTTTTTTTTTCGAACTTATATAAATTTATATGTTTAATCACAAAATTTCAAACGTTCAGAAAAAAACAATTGTTTCAATAGCTATTTCTGTAAATTTTTCTTTTATTTATTACTTCTAGAAATTTGATTTTAATAAATATTTATATGTTTTTTAAAAGGATTATTTCTATTATTTTATTACTAAATGAATTCTTTGTTAATTAAAAAGTACATCGTCTATTATTTTAGATCAAAATACATTTTAGAGACATTTTTAAGCTAACTATATGTAACGATTGATTGATTCATGAAAATCTGAAATCTATTTTATTATTTTAGATTCTTATAGAAACTAACTATTATTAAAAAACGATGAACATTTTTTGTTTTACTCTTAGCATCAGAATCGTTTTCTTTTTGTTGCTTCACATTAATAATTTTTTAATTCTAACTTAATATTTTTTTTATAAGTCATACATCGAAATTTGAAGCTATATCTTATCTGTGAGAAGATGGGGAAGATAGAACAATAATTTTACACTAAAACCGTGCGGGCTATAAAAAGAGGGAAAAAACCTGTCTTAAATCAAAAAAATGGAATGGAACAAATTTCAAAAAAGGAAATTTTTTGACAAAATTTTTAAAAATCACTCACTTTGTGGGGTACAAACACACGCACAAAGATGTTGGTCCCATGAGGAAAAGAAAAGTCCGAGCAACGCCGGGCAAGGGGGTGGGGGGGGTTTTTTTGGATATTGGGTGTGATTTTGTGAAGGAAACAGAATTTTATAGAAGTAGAGGTAGCCCGTGCAATGCCGGGCCATGCAGCTAGTTAAATATATAAAATTTGGGTATTTGTTAAAAATTCGTAAAAAAAGTTTTTGGCATTTTATTTTTTAAATCAATAACTCTAAAAGATCAAAGTATGAGTTTTTTAAAAATCATTTCTGAATATACGCATCGATACTGATTCAATATCTTAAATTGCATAAAATATCGTTGTTTTGTAAAAGTAAAAAAAAAAATCTTATCATGACGAAATAAATTATCTTTCCAATTACAAACTTGCTGGCGAAGTTTTTAAATGCGCGAATAAAGTTTAGAGTATTTTTTAAAAAAAAATCTTAAAAATTAAGGAATGCTGTTGTTTCGAACTCGGGTCCAAAAGTTAGTAATAAAGCGCTTTAAGCAATTGCGCCTCGAAATCTTCGGGAAAAAGAAGTGATCAGACCTTCAAAATAAAAGGAAGAGTTATTCCTACGTAAAAAAAGCTTTTATTTGTTGTTTTTTTCTCCATTTTTGTTTAAAGCCTTCAAACTTCATATATCGTGCAAAAAAAGATAATTTTTTAACAAAAATAATTCTTTAAAAATTTCGCAAAAAAGGGTAAAAATGAAAAAAACAATTTTTTTAAAAACAGTAATTTTTAAGTAATTTTTTCAATATTTGTACAGATTACGGATAATATCGTTCTACACACGGAAAAAAAGTTTCGTGAGACTATTTTTATAAATAGAGAAGTTATTAGGTATCGTAAAAAAAATCGTAAAAATCGTAAGAAAAAAAGGTTTTCACTTTTAACTTTTTAAATGACTGATTCTAAAAGAAAAAAGCATGAACTTTTTTAGTATAAAATATCATTTCATTAACGTGAAAGAAAATGCAAGCGGAACGACTTAGAAATCATTTTCATAAAAACGTACTGATGTTGACTCATTTTAGAAAAAAATCGTAAAAATAGAAAATATAATTATTTTGTAAAATAAATTATACCGTATCTTGGAGAAGTAAATGATCTTTCCAATTCTGTAATTATTTTTTGGTTGAGTCTCATAAAAAATTATATCATTACATCGTGTTTTAAAAACGTCTGGGAAAAAAAAAGGAAAAGGTCGGAGAATTTGAACTTTGCCCCTGGAGGGAAAAAAATGACACTAATTATGCGTTTTAAGGTTTTTAATTATAACATTTTAACTAATTGGAATATCGGAATATAAATTGTCAGAATGGATTCCTCGGATCATTTCCGATCTTTTGGTACTTTTGGCGAGTTTCTGCGTCGTACGGTTCGTAAGAAGATAGATGTACATACGTTTGCTTACCTTCGGATTTTAATAAGGTAGACTAGCTGCATGTCCCGGCGTTGCACGGGCTTTCTCTACTTTTATAAATTTTCCCTTTCCTTCACAAAATCAGCACTTCTAATACTCTTTTTCAAAATGACTTCCATCCCCCTCCACCGCTTAGCCCGGCGTTACTCGGACTTTCTCTTTTCCTTATGACACCAACATCTCTGTGCGTGTGTTAGTACGCGCACAATGTGAGTGATTTCTAAAATTATGTCAAAAAATTTCCTTTTTCGAAATTTGTTCCGTTACACTTATTTTTGATTTAAGACAGGTTTCTTTCCTCTCTCTATAGCCCGAACACGGTTTTTTTTAGTGTAAAATTATTGTTCTATCTTCCCCACCTTCTCACAGATAAGATATAGCGTCAAATTTCGATGTATGACTTATAAAAAAAAATATTGCCTTAGAATTAAAAAATTATTAATGTAAAGCAATAAAAAGAAAACGATTCTGATGTACTAAGAGTAAAACAAAAAACATTCATCATTTTTTAATAATAGTTAGTTTCTAAGAATCTAAAATAATAAAATAGATTTCAGGTTTTCTTGAATCAATCAATCGTTACATATAGTTAGCTTAAAAATGTCTCTAAAATGTATTTTGATCGAAAATAATAAACGATGTACTTTTTAATTAACAAAGAATTAATTTAGTAATGAAATAATAGAAATAATCCTTTTAAAAAAACATATATATATTTATTAAAATAAAATTTCTAAAAATAAAAAATAAAAGAAAAATTTACAGATAACAATTGAAACGATTGCTTTTTTCTGAACGTTTGAATGTTTGATTAAACATATAAATATATATAAGTTAGAAAAAAAAACAGTATGGGGGAAAGCCTATATATATATATATATATATATATTGCGACATAGTCATCCTGTGATGACCATGTCGTGCCGGTTCCGCGTAAGCTAGAGGTGTGGGATTATCAAAATGATGAGACATAGTTCTTAATACAACTTTTATTAAGAATAACTTATATTACTTAAATTCTAATTTGACAATTTTAATTAAAGTGAGAGTCAACACCCAATTAAACCGTGTATTTAAGTCAGATCACGCAACTAGATCCTTTATCTCAATTATAATTAATAATTCTATTCGTCTAATTACTTATATCAAATATTACCTTTGGCCGATCTCCTTCCTTCCTTTACCTATAGAGGGATATTTATAATTCACTTTAAATAAGACGATTCCAACTTCTTTATATTAGGCTTCTATTCCTTCTAAAGCTATCGGACTGCTAACTCTTGATCTGCAAGATTCCACACTAAGCTATCTTCAAACTAGCCGTGCTATTGATCAGAATGATTCCACACTACTATCTCTAAGCTTGCCGCGTTATATCTTATCATCAAAGCTTCTATCCTTTTATAGTATATCTAATTTACATATTATCTTTGTTTATCTTCTTGGTATTGGGTTGGAAAAGTTTTGCCATTAATCGTGGCCGTCAAAGAACATAGGAGTTATGTTAGCAGAAAGACGCGAGAGACGTCACAATATATATATATATATACATATATACATACACTGCTGGCCACCGCAAATGTAACACAAAGAAAGACAAGAGATAGCACAACAAAATTTATTTTGTAGATAACATGTTGACCAAGTATCAAATGATTAAATTTATAGACTTCTGTGAAGTTTGGTTCCTGCCAGAATCAGTAGCCAGAGTAGCCGCCATTGTTGATCTCCGCTGTCACACGCCTCGGCATTGATTCAAAGAGATTTTGGATGTGTTCTTGGTTTACAGCAGACCGAGCAGCTTCTACACGTTGCCAAAGTTGATCTGGTGTGGCAGCTGGGGGTATAGTCTGGGTCAATCGTTGAGCAACCATGGGCCATATGTCTTCTATCGGCGAAAGTTCCGTATCCGCACCCTCCTGCATCAAACGGTCACATATCCGCATTACAGTTTTTTGGTTTCGTCCAACACGACTACCGATTTCCCTGACAGATAATCCACAATCTTGGTAGGTCGCTATCATTTCTCTGTCGAACTCGGATATTGATCAAAAGCTGATGGCTGTTTTATACGAGATATAACTGATCGTTTTTTGAAAAACCACAAGAAAAACACAATTGCCGAACTCGAAATCGTCGAAATCTCCAAGCCTTAAATAGCGCTTTCAGGTGGCGCCACAGGCGTGCATGATGCGTGTCTGGGTTGAAATTCTAATCATTTGCATATCTCACCTCCGCTAATGCATGTTGTAAATTTCATGTTATTTGCATGCTTCCTTCAGGGTGTTGCATTTGCGGTGGCCAGCAGTGTATATATATATATATATATATTTACATGTACTTAAAAAAATATTTTAAAAAAAGCCTATCTGGTAAAAACATTTTGATATTTAATTTTAATTTTAACCTTTTTCATTCCACTGTGTTTAATAAATTATTTAAACACGTATCTGACTAAAAAAAAGTATATGTTATACAAAACTAACATATTCATTATTTTAACAATAATTTTATGTATTAAAATAATAATTTATATATCTTATTTATAACGTATTGTATATCATTTTATAAAACTTTTTGAACTAATTTTTATAAAAAATATTATTTAATGTTTATTTCTTACAAAATTTACAAAATGTATTATTTATTAATAATAATATTTATGAAGTATAATACAAATATTTATATAATTACAGTAATTATTTTATTTTTTAAAATGCAAAGTAATTTTCTAAAATATGATTTAATAATCAATAAACCTTTTTTAAATTCATTTATTTATATGCAAAGTTCCATTGTTTTATAAAAAAAAACATTGTACAGAATTGAGACAAATTAAAATTTAAGTTAATGCCTTAAAACTTCATTTTTCGATTGCAAACAGCGTTCATTTTTAAACAAAAAATGTAACAAAAATAATGCTTAAATACTTCTCGCAAAAAGGGAAGAAAACGAAAAACACAATTTTTTTTTAAAAAAAACCTTAATTTTTAAGTAACTTTTTCAATCTTTGTACAGATTAAAAATTACAGAAAAAAAATTGTGTTTTTCGTTTTCTTCCTACAATATTTAACATTATTTTGTTACATTTTTTTGTTTAAAAATGACTGTTGTTTGCAGTCGACATATGAAGTTTTAAGTCATTTACTGAAAAATGAAGCAAGAAAAAAAAATTAAACTTTAACAAATAACTTAATGCAAAATTGAATATCCTTTTCGGTTTCGAGCCTAGAAACTACCGTCTTAATAAAGAAGCGCCTTTGACATACACGCTGTAGGTTCCTACGGAGAAACGCATTGAATTGATCTTTAAAATAAAGAAAGATTTGTTCAATTACGCATTGCGTTATTTGTTAAAGTTGTGATAGCGCCCCCCTAGGCTGACCGTTTCTTTGATTATCCGCGTGAGCTAGAGGTGTAGGGTTTACAAAAGGAACAGAAATTTTTAAATTCTTAATAATATGACTTTATTAAGAATGTAACTTAAACTTCTAACAATTTTGATAATAATATTTATGAGAGAATCTACTATGGACAAACACACAATAATAGATATACCGAATCTAGTAACTTGGACCACTATCAATATCTAACCCACCTAATCTCACTTCTAGTAATATTATAATTCCAAATATCAAATAGTCAATCCTACATTAATCCAATCGTAGCTTCAATCCTATGAAGAGACGTCTGGGCGCGCGTGCAATGGTATGCACCTCGAGCTAATGGCTGAATCTTCAGAGTAACTTCTACTGGCTGTTAACTCACGCTTGTATCAATCTCTCACATAACATTCCCCAAATTACCATACGACTTACTGAAACTTCTGTTATTTAAAAGCTATTTCATTTGCATTCCAGCTTCACGTTTCACTTCTTGGGTTTTGGTTGGAAAAGAGTTGCCATTAATCTTGGCCCCAAAAAAACCTAGAGGACATGTTAAAGGAAAGACGCGTGAGCCCGTTACAAAGTTAAATTTTTTTTTTTTCGGGCTTCATTTTTAAGTTAATGCTTTCAAACTTCACATATCGATTGCAAACCAAGGCAATTTTTAAACAAAAAACTTTAAAAAAAGTAATGCTTACATATTTCTCGCAAAAAAGAAGGAAAAAAACGAAAAACACAGTCTTTTTTAAAAAACCGTAATTTTTAAGATATTTTATCAATCTTTGTACATATTACGTATTATATTGTTCTACACACGGAAAAAAAGTTTCGTGAGATTATTTTTATAAATAAAGAAGTTATTAAGTATTTAAATAAAATTTTGAGTATTTTTTGAAAAATCGTAAAAAAAAAACACCTTTTACATTAAATTTTATAAATGACTGATTCTAAAACAGAAAAACATGAACTTTTTTAGTGTAAAATATTTTTTTCATTAGCGCGAAAGAAAATGCAAGTGGAACGATTTAGAAACCATATTCATAAAAACGTATCGATTTCCACTCATTTTAAAAAAAAAATCGTAAAAAATACAAAATATAATTATTTTGTAAAATAAATTATACCATATCGTGGTGAAGTAAATGATATTTCCGAATCTGTAATTATTTTTTGTCTGAGTCTCATGAAAAAAATTAGATCACGTTTTAAAAACGTCTGAAAAAAAAGAAGGGGAAAAATGGTACTAATTATGCGTTTTAAAGTTTTTAATTAATATCTTTTAAACTATTTGGAATATCGGAATATAAATGTGAAAACGGATTCCTCGGATCTTTCTCGAAATTTTGGTACCTTCGGCGAGTTTCTGCGTCGTGTGGTTCGTGAGAATATAAGTCATCATAGATTAAAACATAGATAGATAGATACGTTTGTTTACCTTCGGATTTTAATAGTGTAAATACCACTTTTTTAGTGCTAGGGGCCTGATATTTGGGGATCTAATAACTATTGAAATACCATATCTGTTGTGACACGTCCCCCCGGTGCATTTCCTCCTCTACAACTTTTTGGCCAATATCTCGGCACCCGAGCCTCACAGTCCATTCACACCTGGCCCATTTGATCCCTCTCTATCTGCTCTTCCAGTTATTTCACGCTCATAGGGCTATTTCTTCCATAGTTTTTAATTGTTTTAAACTTTTTTTTTTTGTTTAAATTCACAATATCTTGGCTCATGTTCGAGTCTCGAACTAGAGATTTGAACCAACTGTTCCACTCGTCTTCGTTCCACTCTTCTTCCTTCCCATTGTGTAGGCATGGGGAGGGCTTAATCGCTAAAATTCATGCTCCCATGTTAATCCTATGGGAACTGGAACAAATTTCTCCACCTAAGGAATTGAGCTTGGGACTTAATTTTTGGAGGTCAGCCATATTTTCGTATTAACTCAAACTTTATGTGGAATTGGCCCCTTCCTTTTCTCCCCCTTACAGGGTGTGATATGGTCGATCTTTAGCGACCATATCTTTGGTTTTAAGAGTGAATTAGAGGTGTCGTTCGATCATCGTTCTGAAATCTATTCCTACTCTCGAACCACTTATTACTTTTACGGCCTTTCTCATAATTACCTCTAGAATCATTTCTGCCATTATTTGGTCTACACCCAACTTCAAAATTTCTCCAGTTTCTGCGATTGTCATCAAAATTAGACATTCTATGCGCTATTTCACTCCGTCTTTCCACATTATCACTAATCTGCGAACCCCGTTTTAATATGCAAGGATACTCTCTTCAAATGTAGCTAAGATTTCCAAAAGTTGTACCGTGTTTTGTGGATTTCGGACCTCCACATAGTCCTGGACTTGTGGTTCGAGTCTAACAAAAATTTGATCTACCAAGACCGCCAGGAAAATCCGTAGTTCTAAACCCTTGTGGATATTTAACAAATCGTAAACAAAATCCGTAGGTTCCTGATTTCTTCCCTACTGTGATGCATAAAACATCGCTTCTAAATCTTTCTTATTTTTATCGCGGGGAACGCTTTCGCTAATTCTGCTTTTAGCTGCGCGAAATCCGTGGCGGTATCCTGCACTACCACTGATCCGAATATCTGATACCAATCTTGGGCCCTTCCCCGGAGATGACCTTTCAAATAAGTACATGCTAAATCACTAGGTATTTCTAGTAATTTTATTTGATTGCCTATGGCCTCCAGGAATTCCGTCAAGTTCTCTGACCCGGAAAAGGACATTTCTGGCGAAATACCAAACCCACTTGAATTTCCTAACCCAGAGTCATATAAATTAAATCTGTTCGGGCGCCATTGTGATATGGTCGATCTTTGGCGACCATATCTTTGGTTGTCAGCGTGAATTAGAGGTGTGGGATTCTCGAAATGAATCGACATTTTAGAATCTTTAATATGACTTTATTAAGAGTTTAACTTAAATTTCATATATATTGGACAAACTTATATTAAGTGAGAATAAACCAAAACACTTAGCCGTAGTTAACATAGATCGCGCAACTTGGACCACTTATGTAAATAATTATATTATCCGCCTACTTTCAATTCTAATAATATTACGAGTTCTGATATCAAATAATCTGTTCTACCTTGAATCCGGCAACGGTTCAATCACTTTCAGAGAGACTGTTAGGCACGCGTGCAATAGTATGCACCTTCTAGTAATGGCTAGGAATCCGTAAATCTTTGGTAGGCAGTCAAATTACACTTCTATCTTTTCCAAACAGAACTTTGTCTAAATTGCCATCCCGCTTACTAAAACTTCTGTTCTTTTAAAGGCTATCTTATTTGCATCTACAATTGCATTTCGTATGTTGGATTTGGGTTGGAAAAGATTTGCCATTAATCTTGGAAGTCAAAGAACCCAGAGGTTATGTTACAGAAACGACGCGTGAGCCCGTCACAAGCCCCTCCAAGAAGCAAACGTGATTTATTCGAGGGTCTAAATGGCCCTTAAGATATTACGTGCCTAAATTTTTATTTCTTAATCTCCTCACTTTCTAAGTTTTATTTAAATTTTAACCTTGAATCCTCATTTTAACTCTTAATTTTCAATATTTAACTTAAACTTTAATTTTCATTATTCATCTTAAAAATTAAATTTAATATTCCTCCTTAATTTGAACTCTTGACAGCCACAATAAATTTTACTCAATTAACTAGACCAACATTAAGAGTTCTGCATTTTAATCATGGTAGATTCTAACTTTTACATATGTGGGTGTGCCTCATCTGAGTGGAGTGACCAGGGAAAAAACCATCCTTGACTTGGATGGAAAAAACGAGGTCAGCATACCCCTTAACTAACTTAACTCTACTTAATTACTACTTCATGTTACTTAAACTGCTATAACAATCTTCATTTCTTCCATTGCTTTTCCATCCATTTGAGATTACAAAGAAACTTTGAGACTTGGTTTTCAAATTGGAATTCAGGGTCTGTCACCCTGAAATAAAAACTCTTTAAGTTACTTGGCAAAATCTATATTCACATAATGCCAGTATATTTCACAATTTTTATATATTATATATCACTTTAAAATTACAGCTAATTTTCATATATATACTTCATCTGGTCCTTCCGCTAAACTCCCCATGAGTCGCGCAGCGCCGTTAATGTTATTGTTAGTAACCTGTCTAAGCCGCGTTTCCCTGAACCAGATGTACATTAATATGAAACAATACAACAATATATATAGATGCACACTATACAATTACAAATATTTTTCAATAAATCATTAAAACAAATAACCAAAGGAATTGTCGCATCTCAACGAAGTCATACATCGAAGTAAACAAATGCATGATTACAATTGTTTTTTCCATCAATTGAGAAAAAAATTTTACAAGTCAAAAGTTCAAAACATATATATACACTCATTGTAGTGTCAACTTTTGCTTGGATTATAATTTTTAAACACCGCCCGAGACTTCCTTCTTTGCAATAATGCTTCCAACCACTTGTTGGAAAGAACATAAAATGAAACAATACAACCTGATTTTTAAGACTTGTCTCATACTAGGACTTCCATGGACAATGTGCTGTTACTTTTCGCTCCTCTTCTCATTCCTCGGGTGCTCTTTGATCCCGTATGTTCCCTGATGTAGTGTCTGTAGTTTTCTCTTCAGCTTTTCCTTGCTTGATTTGACTTCACTGCATTGGCCGGTCGGGACTCCTGGTCCTGTTTCTTGCGTGGTCTTAGGTTATACATTTCTCTCTCTTGAACCACTACTGCTTCCCTTCGGTTCTTCTTCCTACTTATATAAATATTACCTTATGACAATGGTCTTTTATTTATTTTATTGGGTACACGTTTCTGCCACTTTCTTTGTGGTCCACTTGACCAAGATCCATGCGATCGTTTATATCCCACTCTTTCTTGACGCTTTCTTTTAATTTTTATCTTATTGCTGCAAAAAGAGCTAGGTAGTGATCTGATAAGTGATCCGCGCTTATCGGCCCTATCTGTGTGTTTCTCACATTGATTTGACTTAAGATTTATCCCTTTTTCCTCTAACTCACGCTTTACCTCAGACCCTTTCTTCTACCCATATTGGACTCATTTTATCTTCGATGTACGTTTTCCAAACTACTCGTTTCCTGACGTGAACTAATATTATCCGAGTGACCTGTTCCTAACTCAAACTCGTCACATTTTCTATGACGATATATTCTTACTCGATCAACATTGACGGTTAACATTTTTCCTGACCTCCATATTATAACATCATTATTATTTCTTACTTCTAATACTCTATAAGGACCTTCAAATTCTTGTTTAAACTTAGCGCATATTTTATTTGCTGCTGAACTTAAAGGGTGTGTTTCTAACAAGACCCAACCATCCACCTTAATTTGTACATCATCCTGCGACTATTATAATAATTTTCCCATCTTTCATGTTTAGTTTTTGTTTTTCGTCTGGCTTCACCAAACAATTTTTCAATATCTCTTACTGCAAATTCAGTTCGTCCAAAACCATGATTAATTTTTTGGGGTTCAACCCCCCAAAAAATTCCGGGGCCCCTTCGTTTCATTCACTGCTGTTGGAATAGCAAAGCAAACTCACGAAAAATTGGTCCCAAAATCGTGTTGATCATTTACATAATTTTGTAATCATTTGCACCAGATCGTGATTTACGCGTCCGGTTCTATTTGCCTGAGGTCTATATGAAACAGTCTTTACCTTATCTAATCTTTCATTAAATGTTCAAAATTTCGATTATAAATTGGGGACCGTTATCACATTAATTTTTGGGCTAAAAACGCGATATAAAATTTTCAAAAAAAATACCCGCTATTATACGACCCGAGGCCCTTTTTTAAGAGGTTTTTCAGCCCATTTGCTGAAATGATTGGTATTACTAAAACATATCATTACGTCTTGTGACATAGCCATCCTGTGATGATATGTCTTTTCGTTCCCGTAGCTAGGGTGTGGGATTATAAAAATGATGAGACATAGTAGTTCTTAATACAACTTTTTTTAAAGAAACATATTATTAATTCTAATTTGACAATTTTTTTAAAAGTGAGAGTTAACAAATTAAACCTTGTTTTAAGTCAGATCACCCTAGATTCTTTATCTTAATTATAAAAAATTCCCGATTCATCTAACACCTATGTCAAATATTCCCTTTTTGCGATCTCCTTCCCTTCACCTATAGAGATATTTATAAAATTTATATACGACATTCCAATTTTTTTAAAGGCTTCTATTCCTTCTAAAGCTATCGGACTGCTAACTCTTGATCTAAAAGATTCCCACATAAGCTATCTCTAAACTTGCCGCGCTATTGATCAGAATGATTCCACACTAAACACTCTAAGCTTGCCGCTATATCTTATCATCAAAGCCCTTTTAAAAAGATATCTTATTTCATATTTGATCCGTTTCTTTTCTTGGTATTGGGTTGGAAAAGTTTTCCCTTAATCTGGCCTAAAAGAACATAGGGTTATGTTCGAAGGCGCGAGGGGCGTCAACCCCTCAAAAAGAAAAAAGTGTTTTCAAAGGGGTTTTCAATCCCTTAAAAATTTTTTCTCTATTTCTAAATTTCTTTTTCGAGTTTTATTTAAATTTTAATCTTAAATCCCCATTTTAACTTTTATAATTTCCCAAAATTTATCTTGCTTTAATTTTCATTATATTTTTTTAAAATTTTAAAATTCAAGTGACAATAAATTTTTCTCCCAAAAACTAGGCCAACATTAATAATTACTGTTTAATTTATGCCCCTCTACTTTTTAAAATTCAATCACTTAAAATAACTATACATTTAAAATTTTCTAAAAAAATTCTGGGTGCCGGGCCCCTCTTTGCATCTAACACTGCATATGGGCTGGGCCCGCTCCTTTCTTGTTTAAGTTATAATTTTCATAATTTTCAGGATTTTTAGGGTCGTCTCAAATAAAACTTTGGGGCTCTATTTCCATAATTAATCAATTTCACAATTATTCATTATATATTATTTGATATCACAATAAATTTTTTATCTCCATCCCCACTTCTGGTTCCAAAAACTCCCAATGAGCCATCGTTGTTTATTGTTAGTGCCCCGACTCGCCGCGTTTCCTGAACCGATGCCTCTTACGTAACAATACAACAACATATATATATACACATATTATACAATTACAAACATTTTTCAATAAACTATTATAACAAAAACCAGAGGAATTTTCCCCTCACGAAGTCATACATCGAACAAACAAATTTTGATTACAAAGCCGAAAAATTTTTAAAAATCAAAAGTTTAAAATTAAATAAAAAAATCATTGTAGTGTTTGCGGGTTATAACTTTTAAGCACCGCCGAGACTTCCTTCTTTGCAATAATTCTTCCGACCACTTGTTGGAAGATCATAAAAATGAAAAATACAACCCTGTTTTTTTATTGGGTTCTCCAACCATAACATCAACGATGAGGTGCTCCCCTCTTCTTTCCTCGGTTGTACTAAATTTCTTGTTTTGCTTGTTGTGGGCTTGTTCCTTGTCGTCCCTTCCTTGATTTCCCCTATTGTCTCCTTGGTGGGGGTTCTTCTGTTCTCCGTCGGGCCTTTTTTAGTTTGATTCATATAACCTTGCATTCTCTTCTGTTTTTTTTCTATCTCTAGAAAAGCTGGATGAAAAAATTCTTTTCTTACTATTATTGGTTCCCTTTTCTGCCACTTTCTTTGTGGTCCGCCTTACACGTGATCTTTTAATCCCCCATTATTCCTTATCCTTTTTTCTTTTATTTTTTCCCAAATGAACTAGGAACGATCGACCATGATTTGTTTTTGGGTCCTCTCTGTATTTTTTTATTGATTTGATTGGTTACCAACCCCTTTCCCCAACTTACGTTTCCCCCAGATTTTTTTTTCCCATATTGTGACTCATTTAAACTTTGGTGTACTTTTCCAAGACGGTTTTCCCGACTTGATCTTATACTATTTGGGATACCTGTTCCTAATTCGACTTCGTCACATTTCCTATGACGATATATTCTTATTTGATCTACGTTAACTGTTAATCTTTTTCCTGATTTCCATATTACAATATTATTATAATTCTTAACTTCTATGACTCTATAAGGTCCCTCAAATTTTTGTTTAAATTTAGCACATACTTTGTTAGCTGCTGAACTTACAGGGTGTGTTTCTAATAAGACCCAATCATTTACCTTTGTTTTTATGTCTTTTCTACGTCTATTATAATATTTTCCCACCTTTCCTGTTTAATTTTCATTACTTAGTCTAGCTTCCTTAAAAGCTTTTCTCAATATTTTGAATTTTGAATTTTGAACTTTCCGATATCATAACTAGTTTTTGAAATGGTGTAATCAATTTTCGACCTAAAATAATTCAGCAGGTGTTTTCCGTTGTTTCATTGACCGCCGTACGAATAGCGTAAGCAAACACACGTAAATTGATCCCAAGTATCGTGTTGATCATTAACATAATTTGCAATCATTTGCACTATATCTCGATTAACTCTTTCAGTCCGATTTGCTTGTGGTCGATATGCAACAGTCTTCACATGCCTTATGCCTAATCTTTCACTTAAGTGCTCAAAAATCTCGGATATAAATTGGGGACCATTATCACTTATTAATTTTATTTGAGCTCCATAACGCGATATAAAGTTATCAAAAAAATATCCGCTATTATACGAGATGAGGCCTTTTTAAGAGGTATAATTTAAGCCCATTTGCTGAAATGATCGGTTATTACTAAAATATAGCGGTTACGTCTTATTCTCGATATAGGATACGGGCCTAATAAATCTAACGTCACTATCTCATTCGGATAATTCGATATAATTGGATTTAATCGACCAGCTGGTAACGCGTTTTTATAGTTATTAACTTGGCACATATGGCATGTAGAGACATATTGATCAATGAATTTTCTCATGTACGGGAAATAACAAACTTCCCGAATTTTATGATACGTTTTAAATCTGCCTAAGTGTCCAGCAATTGGCTTGTCATGAAATTCTCTCATTATTTCATTCCTTAAAGATTTTTGGAATGTATACACGCATTTCACCTAATGACGTTGCGTGTTTCGCATAAAATAACAATCCTTCAATTAAACGGAAATCGTGGGACCAATTCTCACATATCGTTGCATTAACCGAGTTATCTTCCGGGTATTCTAAATATCTTTAGATATGACCTAATTCTGGGTCATTTTTCTGTTCTTTATTAATTCCCCCGAAGTAAAATCCGTTATGGCAAAATTAATTTTATCTCAATTATACTTTTCAGGGGATTCCTTGAAAGAATTCAGCCACTGCTTTTTGAGTTCCCGATTATGTTCCCATTTATATTGAATTCTGCTACGGGTGCCCATCTAATCATCCTACTCGACAAATTTTTGCCATGTGTTAGGCGTGTTAAGGCGGCGTGATCCGTTTACTTAACGGGTAATTTTCCCTAAATATGTTCTAAATTTTTTTAAAGCCCATACTACTGCTCTTTCTTTCTTTTATAATTCCTCTCTGCGTTGTTCGGTGTCTGACGCAAATACCACAGGTCTTTTTTGTTGGTTAATTGCTCTAAACCAATCGAACTGGCATCTGTAAAAAAATCGAATGGCTCCTGGTTTGGTAATTTTAAAACTGGCGCTTTTTTCCGCCCCCTTGACCTCTTCGATCCTTTTTTTGCTTCTTGGCCAGAAAAATTTTTTTAAATTTTTCGTTTAAGATTAAAAAAGTGTACAAATACCCGCATAATTTTAATAAATTTCGCGTACCACTGGGTCCCCAAAAAACTTGGACCCTCTTTTTGAGTTCGGGGGGTTTCTCTCTTGTAGCTCAACCTTTTCTCACCCGTTTTAATTCCTTCTTTACTAATAATTAATCCTAAATATTTCAATTCTCCACACCCAAATTTACACTTTTCCTTATTTAATGTCAATCCCATCCTTTAACAAAAAAAAATTTCCCCTTAAATTTAACATGGTGAGTGAATGATGGGAATAATCCATATCCATATACCCCTCAAAAATTTTCCTACCCCGGTTTTGGATTATGTAAATTCCCTTTTTTGAAAGGGGAGCTGCTCTGTAAACCGAATGGCATCCGCTTGAAAGCATAAGTGCCACTTTTCTACAAATGCGGTCTTAACAATATCACTGGGGGTTTACTGCCATTTGAAAGTCCCCCACTTCTTAGATAAAGAGATGACATTATTGTTTTTTGGTATGTTCTTTAAATATCTATTAACGGAAAAGGGTACCCGGGATACTTTGTGATCGAATTTAATTTTCTATAGTCTACTCAAATCTATATCTTCGGGTTATCCGGTGGTAACCCATACCAAAAACAATGCCCGTTGGGGATTGAATTGGAACAATCTTTTCCCTCTTTTAACTTTTTTTGTATGTGAAAATCTTTATTGCTTGCTTATCGGTCATACCTATATGGCCTTGAAGGCTACTTGGGTTATCCCCCGTGTCAATTTCATGGTAAAAAATGGAAGACCTGGTTTTTTCTGAAAATAACCCCTTTTAAAAATACTAAACAAATTTTGTAGTTTTTTTTTTTCTACTCCCCAATTTTGTCTTAGATAAATCTATCTCAACTTTTTTTTCTTTTTGGTTCAACCACTTTATTTATTTGAGAATCTGGAATTTTCAGCGATTTCTGATAAAATCAAATTTCGATTCTTGACCCCTTATAAATCGATACCTAGAATCATGGGTATTCAAAACTGTCACACATGAAATGACCAATTTCTTTCGAAATTTTCTGATGCAATTTCAATTTTACGATCCCCATGTTTTGGCATTTCACCCTTGCTGTTATTACCTGCGCTCGCGAAATTTGCTTATAGAAAAAAAATTTTTTTATATACTTCTTCCGTATAAATGATTTATCTGCTCCGGTGTCCATAGGGGTTTCAAAAAAAGTGTTATTTAATAAAATAGGCTGGGGAAGTTCTACGGGTGATATACAAACGGGAAAGCCTAGTGTCTCTCTTGTCGACACCCTTGGGGTTGATCAAAAACCACAATATTTAATCGTCCCTTTTCATCCCCATCGCCTCGACTGAAATTTTCCTCGAACCCCCATTTCCCATCCTTCTTTTAAAAATTTTCATTTCGCTCCTTTCGAAATGGTAACCCCCTTTTTTTAATCTCTTCGTTTTCTAATACTTCCAAAAATTGTATCGTGTTTTTTTGGATTTTCCTTACATAATCTTGGATCTGTGGTTCGAGTCGAACTAAAATAGATCCTAATCCGTTGGGGCATTCCCAATTCCTTCTTTCTATTTTAATAATTGATAAACAAATTCAGATGGCTCCCGATTTCTTAACTTGGGACGCGTGAATTCTTTTTCAATTCTTTCTTATTTTGACCCCGGGGGCCCTTTGCTAATTCAGCCGGCTGCGCAAAAACCGTGGCTGTATTTTGCATAACAACGATCAAATTCGAATACCAATTTGAGCCCTTCCCCGGTGACTTTTAAGTAAGCACGACAGATTACTTGGGATTTCAAGAAAATGATGTTATTCTCAAAGATTCGAAAACTCTGCAATGTTCTCTGACCCCAAAAAATACATTTCAGGTAGAACAGTACTTCCCCTTACATTACCTAACCCAGAATTATACACGTTCGGGCGCCATTGTGACATAGCCATCCTGTGATGACTATGTCGTTCCGGTTCCGCGTAAGCTAGAGGTGTGGGATTATCAAAATGATGAGACATAGTAGTTCTTAATACAACTTTTATTAAGAATAACTTATATTACTTAATTCTAATTTGACAATTTTAATTAAAGTGAGAGTTAACACCCAATTAAACCTTGTATTTAAGTCAGATCACGCAACTAGATCCTTTATCTTAATTATAATAAATAAACCGATTCATCTAATTACTTATACCAAATATTACCTTCTGCAGATCTCCTTCCTTCAACTGTTGAGAGAATTCTATAATGTAATTGACTAAGCGAAGTTTCCAACTTCTTTATATTGAATTTCTATTCCTACCAAAGCTATCGGACTGCTAACTCTTGATCTGAAAGATTCCACACTAAGCTATCTCTAAACTTGCCGCGCTATCTCTTATCATCAAAGCCTCTATCCTTTTAAAGTATATCTCATTTACATGTTACATTCGTTTATCTTCTTGGTATTGGGTTGGAAAGGTTTTGCCATTAATCGTGGCCGTCAAAGAACATAGGAGTTATGTTAGCAGAAGGACGCGAGAGACGTCACAAGTCTACCGCAAATCTATTTGTTTCCGGATTATCCGTTGGTAACCCATTATTTGAATTGGAACAATGATTTCTTCTCTTAACATTTTTTCAATTTGATAATCTATTATCGCTTGTTTTTGCCGATCATATTTGTAAGGCCTGGAAACTACTGGTGGATTATCTCCCGTATCAATTTCATGGTATAAAACATGAGTAAGACCTTTTTTGTCTGAGAACAATCCCTTAAAACTACTAAACAAATTTTGTAATGCCTGTTTTTGCTTATCCTCCAACTTTGTCTTAGACAGATCTATTTCAACATTTTCATCTTCAACTGTTTCAACAACACTCTCTATCTGCATCGGGAATCTTCAACGATTTTCGATCAAAGCCTAAAACAATCTTTGATCCATTTATAAAATCAGCACCAAGAATACATGGGTATTCCAAATCCGTCAACACATGAAACATCAAAGGTTTTTCAAATTTCCTGATTCGAATATTCAATTCTACAATTCCTATATTTTGACATTTTGACATTTTGCTCCCTGTGCTGTGATCACCTGAGCTCGCGATTTTATTACTTGTTTATAAAAAAAATATTTTTTATATATTTCTTCCGATATAAATGATTTCTCCGCTCCGGTGTCCCATAGCACTTTCAAAAATGTGTTATTTTTTAAAATAGGAACATAGGGAAGTTCCACGGGTAATATACATATTGGAGAAAGTTTAATTGGTATATCCACTGCCGATTTCTTTTGATTATTTTGAACCTCATTAACTTTTAAAACATTCAATCGTCCCCTTTGCATCCTATCGCCTCGACTGAAATTCTCACTCGAACCCCTATTTCTGTGGTCCCCTCTATTAAAATTATCATTTCGATCTTCTTTTCGAAATTGGTATCCCCTTTCGTTGAATATTCGATCATCGTTGTGAAATCTATTCCTACTCTCGAACCACTTATTATTTTGACGACCTTTCTCATAATTACCTCTAGAATCATTTCTGCCATTATTTGGTCTACACCCAACTTCAGAATTTCTCCAGTTTCTGCGATTATCATCAAAATTAGACATCCTATGCGCGTTTTGACTCCGTCTTTCCACATTATCACTAATCTGCGAACCCCGTTTTAATATGCAAGAATACTCTCTTCAAATGTAGCTAAGATTTCCAAAAGTTGTACCGTGTTTTGTGGATTTCAGACCTCCACATAGTCCTGGACTTGTGGTTCGAGTCTAACAAAAATTTGATCTACCAAGTCCGCCTGCGACATCCGTAGTTCTAAACCCTTGTGGATTTTTAGCAAATCGTAAACAAAATCCGTAGGTTCCTGATTTCTTCCCTGCTGTGATGCATAAAACATCGCTTCTAAATCTTTCTTATTTTTTATCGCGGGGAATGCTTTTGCTAATTCTGCTTTTAGCTGCGCGAAATCCGTGGCGGTATCCTGCACTACCACTGATCCGAATATCTGATACCAATCTTGGGCCCTTCCCCGGAGATGACCTTTCAAATAAGCACATTCTAAATCACTAGGTATTTCTAGTAATTTTATTTGATTGTCTATGGCCTCCAGGAATTCCGTCACGTTTTCTGACCCGGAAAAGCACATTTCTTGTAAAATACCAAACCCACTTGAATTTCCTAACCCAGAGTCATATAAATTAAATCTGTTCGGGCGCCATTGTGATATGGTCGATCTTTGGCGACCATATCTTTGGTTGTCAGCGTGAATTAGAGATGTGGGATTCTCGAAATTAATCGACATTTTAGAATTCTTAATATGACTTTATTAAAAGTTTAACTTAAATTTCATATATATTGGACAAACTTATATTAAGTGAGAATAAACCAAAACACGTAGCCGTAGTTAACACAGATCGCGCAATTGGATCACTTATCTAAATAATTATATTATCCGCCTACTTTCAATCCTAATAATATTTCGAATTTGGAAAATAATCTTCCTACCTTGAATTCCAAACACCAGTTCAAACGCTTTCAGATCAGCTGTTGAGCTCGTGTGCAATAGTATGCACCTTGTAGTATTGCTAGATATCCTTGAATCTTGGGTAGGCCGCCAATTTACACTTCTACCTTTTTCAAACTGAACTTTCTCTAAATTGCCATCGCGCTTACTAAAACTTCTGTCCTTTTAAAGGCTATCTTATTTGCATCTATACCTTCGTTTCACTTCTTGGATTTGTGTTGGAAAAGATTTGCCATTAATCTTGGCCGTCAAAGAACACAGAGGTTATGTTAGAGAAAGGACGCGTGAGCCGTCACAACTCACGGATTAAAATTAGAGGCGATTATCTCATAATAGCAAAAAAAATATTTTAAATATTGTTACAGTTTTCTACATCTTATTTGAGTGAATTCGGATTTTTATCATTAACAAATATGAAATGAAAAGAAAAAGATCACACACAAAACTTCAAATGTAGACGATGAAATGAGAGTGGTATTATCATTTTTACGACCCATTAAAAACGAAATTATGAAAATTCATCAAGCTCAAATTTCGCATTAAATGTCTGCTTATAATATTTGTAATTAATTAATCGATAAAAGTTTTGCTGTCTTTGTCGTACGTATTATTTTAATTAACACTGAATATTATTATCATAAACTATTTGACATAGTGTATTAGGGATAAGTAAAATTCCTTTCAACTTATTTTATTGCTTGTTCGAAGTGTACCGCAACGAAAAAAAAAGGATAAGGGTCTATACCATAATGTTGCTACTTTATATCCAGCCAACTGTGCACCCGGGTACTAGAAAATCGCCTTCGTTTATCAATGGGAAAATGGGATTCGTCAAACCAGACGACTTTCTTCTATTCTTTAATGGTTTAATGCTCCACTGTTGGCATTGACGTGATTCGGGCACAGACGAACGCGTATATATTCCCCAGAGTATTAATCTAAGGATAGGACAACTGTGCTTTTTCTAAACAATCAACGTGTGGAAAGACAGGGCACTTTGTATACTCCATCATCTGACGTTGTTTTGTCTCCTGGCGAACTCATTGCTCTAAGTGAGGGGTGGCTCTTCGTTGTAGCTTTCAATGTGTGTGTTTTCCAGATACTTTTTTCAATCAACCAAAACAATTAATATTTTTTATAATAAATTTGGCTGTTTGGAATTAAATACGGGCAGAATTGAGCCGATAATTTGCATGCACCAAGAAAACTCATTCTATTGAACATCAAATAAAAAATGCGTCAAATAAAGGAATTTAGAAAAGTGTAAGTTTTCTATAGAGAAAGTGAACGAGTGTTCCAATTTTGATGGTGCAATATTTTGCTTTTGAAGCTTCCATGTATTGAAATCTCTCAATCTAGACTTCATCCTGGAGGCAAATGAATCTATTCTGGAGAAAACGTGACTTATCTTTAGTAAAAAAAAAAATTTGCTAATTCATTCAACTCCATCACTCCCCCCACTTTTTCACGCACTTTGCCACTTGATGCTCCAATCCTCCATTCAACTCGAAATTAACTGATTCAAGGCCTTATTCTGCTCAAATAAGGAAAATCTCTTGAACATTCCTCTTATATATATATATATATATATATATATATATATATATATATATATATATATATATATATATATATATATATATATATATATATATATATTATATACCTCTAAACGTGTATATATATATGAATAGGGTAATTCAAAACTTTTCGTTCGAATTTCGTGGGAAGGTAGATAATACCGATTTCACACAGGAAAGTACAAGGTGAATGCATAAGTTTTTTTCCAGGTTTTTTAGTAAAGTGAACACTTAATTTTGAAGGGATATTAATTTCTTTTTATTCAAAATATTGACCATCGGCTTATACACATTTCGCCCATCTTTCAAGTAATTTATGAATACCATGCCAGAAAAACTACTTGCACGGAGAAAAAAGACTTACTCAAAAATGAGCGCATAGACATGCTCACTTTAAAACGAATATGTTTGTGTCAGGTTTGATCACATGGTTATATCGAATATGAAACCTTGCATGTACTCAAAACCCGAAAAAATGGTTAATTAACATTTTGAAACAAATTAAAAAAGATATTCAGGTTTACAGATGTTCTTTTAATATACCGGATACATATTTTAAAAATTGGGGTCCAACAACAAATTTAGTTCCCATAAATCTTCCGAACTATTTTTCGTATCTACCACGTTACCCGTGGAAGAACACATGAATACTAGTTTGTTTTGATTTTATGTTTTGACTTCGCAAGATGTGTCACAGAGTCTAACGTTTACATCGACTGGATTCCCTCAGAAGACATCAGTAAAAAATTTATGAAAAAATTAAAATTGATGAAATTTTTAAAAAAGCAAATGTTAATTTCTATTCAAGCAAGTATTTTGAAAATTTGGGCAATTTCCAAACATTGGCACCATCTCTAAATAGACAAACAATAGAAGAGAAGAAATTCTGTATACTCGAATATTTTTCAAAATGATCATTACTCGAGGACTTCTACAAAAATTCAATTTATCAAACAATGTAAATTGTAGCTCTTGTAATTATTTAAATGACTTCAACCATATCTTGTTAAGCTGCAGTTGATATACACATCCTCGAAATCATCTAAAGCTTTATCTCAAAATTGATTCTCACTGCAATATCACCTTCAAAGAGTTATTGGAGAAAGCTGTGTCAAATAGATCAACATTTAGATTTTTTGTTCAGAAAATGAATCATTTTTTATATCAACTAAATTGTAAATATTTCTTCAGTCTTTTAAAGTATAATAGTCCTTGTTGCCTCTTATTCCCAAAAATAAATAAAATTTAAAACTAAAGTAAATGCCTTGTTTTTAAAATAAGGCTATAATAGTAATTTACGGATATGGTAAATGTGATAAATGTTTACCTCATTTTTTTTGATAGATTCTTTAAAAAAAGACAGCGTTATAAACTTAACGTGATTTACTTGATTCATGACAAGTCATATCATTTGATTTATTCGGGCACTTATTTATTGACAGTATTCTTTTGTTACTTTGTTAAAATGTTAGTTTTATTTTCATATTGAACTTTAAAATCGCTTACATGTTTTGAAAAAGGCAAGTTGACAAAATAAATTTTGGTTTTGAATTGTTAATTTTTTTAACATGCTTTTATAAGTTCTACCTGTTAGTAGTAGAGATTTGCGGTTTCTGGAACAGAGACTTGAGGTGGATTGAGGCTTAGGCAAACGAAAGAGGGTGGAAATCCCCAACCCCCCGGGACTGGAGCGGGAGGATGGTATCCCCCTTCTGACTGATAAGGGTTTCGGCGCTCTGTACTGATAAGAAATGCACGCTTTTAGCGATAACGAGTTATATTCTGATATAGTTTTAATTAAATGGGTAGAATTATGATTTTTTTAATTATGTCATTGGAAGCAAATTTTAATTGGGATAAAGGGTCAAACTTTTCTGTACATATAATTATTTTTATATAATTCCGTATAAGTCTATTTCTGAAAATCATGATATACGTGTTGAATTATTATTTGTTATATTTCAAATCTGATACTTTGTGCTTGTGATTTCTGGAACAGAGGATTGAGGATTAGGCAAACGAAAGGGGGTGGAAATTTCCTCCCCCTGGGTCTGGACCGGGAGGATGGTATCCCCCTCCTCTCTGATCAGGGCTTCGGGGCTCTGTAATGGGTTGTGGAGATGCACGTTTTTAGTGATAACGAGTTATATTCTTATATAGTTTTAATTAAAAGGGTAGAATTCTGATTTTTTTAATTACGTCATTGGAAGTAAATTTTAATTAGGATAAAGGGTCTGAACATATAATTATTTTTATATAATTCTGTATAAGTCTATTTCTGAAAATTATGATATACGCGCTGAATTATTGTTTATTAAATTTCAAATTTGATACTGTGTGCATAACTAAAATATTTTTTTCATTGATTTTGCATGTATTTTTTTTTTATAATTCTGATATAACTTAAAAAATATTATGCTTATATAAAGTAAAAGTTCTGAATATGTCTTTTCGTTTGCAAGAGAAACTGCCCATTCAAGAGTGAGGACTGTTTATACCAGTGGAGTTCAAAGTTCGCCGAAGGAAAAAAAGGGTGCGGCTCTACGGAGAACTGCTTCAATCGACCAAAGAAAGTGATGGCGCAGCACCCCATTGTGCTAGAGGTAAGTCCTTTTTCGTTGAGATTATGCTTGGAGCAGAGTAGCTATTTATTTATTTGTTAGCTTAGTATTTTTTGGAAATCTAAGTGAATTTTGTGCTCGCACTAATGAATTTTGTTTGCCAAGAGTCTAAAAGAGTTGTTTTAGTATGAAAGTGTGCTTTTTTCTATTATGTTAATTTGTGTACGGGGCCAGAATCATAGAATTGTGTTTTTATTTTATGATATTGATAGAGGCGTGCGGTTGTAGTGTAAAGTACTTATTGTCAATTTTTGCATAGTTACTTTACAGTTTTTAGGCAATACCAATAGGATTGTATTGTTTTGGTAAAAATGTGATTTTTTCATTTACTGTAGCACTCTTGTTAGTTGTTTATTGTGTATTATTGCATAGTTACTTCGGGGTATTTTAGTTGTACTAATAGGATTGTATTGTTTTGGTATATGTGTGTTCTCTTCAATTTATTGTAGTACTCTTGTTTAGTTGTTTATTATTGCATGATGACTTTCCTTTTAAGATTAAGAAAAGGTGACTTGTTAGAGGTAGCAGGAATTAGGGGTAGAAGTCAACGGTGATCTAAGAAAAGTAGAAATTAAGGATAGAATTTTACAAAATGAGAATAATGATATAGAAACGATTAAAGCGGTGATGGAGGGAGTTTTAGAAGAAACAGAAAGGGAGGAAAAAGAACGGGAAAGACTAATCAGGGCCCGAGAGTTTGAGGAGCGTAAGCAAATGAGAGAATTGGAGTTAGAACGACTGAGAGCTAAACTCAGAAATAAGTTGAAAGAACAAGAGTTCAATATGAATGCAGGTGATAAAAGGAACAATCTTGCAAATGTCTGTTATTTGACAGGAAAACGTACCGCGGAATTTAGGGAACCGGTTAGCAAGTGTAAGCCGTTAATTAACTCGGTAGTTAATGAAAGAGTGGAGGACGCCACGTCGTGTGATTTCGAAAAGGAGAATTGTGACCCCTATGAGATACACGAACGTTTTTCAACCGTCTGAAGTAATAGGGATAGTAACAGAAAAAAATAAAATGTGTAAGATTGAGGAAGGAAAAGGAATAAATGGGTATAGAATTAGTGATGGTAAAAGGGAAGGGGAGAGACCATTCGAAAGAAAAACCCATTATTTGTTATTATTGCAATGAAGTCGGTCACATAAAACCCTCTTGCCCTAAACTTACAAAAAACAATGTTGAAACAGTGGCTAGTTTAAGAGTAAACTCGGAAAAGGAGGATTCTTTTGAAAAATTTAAAGTTAAATTTGAAATAAATGGCGTAGAGCGTCAATGTTTAAGAGATACCGGTTCTACCATAGATTTGTGTGCGAGTAGTTGGATAGACGAGAACAATTATTTGGGAGAGTATGTTTGGGTCAAAAGCCCGTTGGATGACGTGTGTCATTGTTTACCTCTCGAAAAGGTAAAATTTAAGACCAAGGGAGGCATGTTTAACGCGAAGGCTGAAATTAAATCTGATAGCAACTCAAGCGAACCTTACCTGTTAAGCAACCGCACCGCGGAACTCGTTGAGTCAAAGGAAAAGAGCGTGATTATAATAAATACGACTGTGACTCAAAACGTTAGTAAAGTAGTTCCTTTCGAGAAGGAAAAGGAGCTATGTTTAAACTCCAGGAGCGACTTTTCAATTGAAATCACGGATCCAGTTTTCAACGAAGAATAGCAATAGAAGTGCCCCGACCTCCGTGCATTGTGGGAAAAAGCCAAATTAGGTGTGGACGGAGAATTTCGGATTGTGGAAGGGAAGTTGGTTAGAGTTACTAGAACAAAAAGAGGGGACGAAATACGACAATTGCGTGTGCCCTTGAAATTCAGACTAAAAATTAACCGGTTGAGACAAAAACCAAGGAAAGAGTTTTGCGCTATTTCTTTTGGCCAAATGTTTACAAAGACATTGAGGAATTTGTAAAATCGTGTGATGCTTGTCAGCGTGTGGGCAAGCCTCGTGATAAAGTAAAGGCGCCGTTAAAATTAGTTCCGATAATCGCAGAAGTCTTTTCGAAAATAAACATCGACGATAGGCCCACCCCCTTTCCCCCAAAAACGAAATCGAAAATTTCATTACGGTAAAATATGTGTAACCTCCAAATATCCGGGAGGAAACCCGGTGGAAAATAAAACCCTCCCCAGTGGGGATAGAGGGCCAGTAGTAATAGCGGGTTTTGGGGGAGAACAATAGGGGGGGCGTGTCACCGAAATTTAAACCCCCTGCCATAGGAGCCATCGCCCAACAGGGGGGTTTTCCTTCCCCCCCCTCCCGCCAACGGAGCCATTAACGGAGGGTTTCCTCCCCCCCTTCCCCCCCCCAACCTTTTGGGAAAAGGGAAAAGGGAGGGGGCCAACCCCTTTTTCCCTCCCCCCCCCAAATGCGCCCCCCGTGTGTAAAAAGGGGGGTTTTTTTTTTTGGAGGGAGTTGGGGGGTATACAGCTTCTTTTTATAAAGTGTTGGGGGGTATACAGCTTCTTGCATTTTTCCAAGGGGGATGTCGATATGACGTAGATGTCCCCCCCCCTTCTCATCGTAAGATGCACGTTTTTTCCTTTTTATGCGTGCCCAATCTTGCCGGAACGGGGGTGACTTGAGTGGAGCCAAAAGGCAATTCCCTTCAGCCCTCGCTTGAAAAATATTTTAAAATGGGAAGTCTATTTTTTAAAAAAAATATTATCGATTGGTCAATATTTTTCAACGATTCCCCTTTTAAAATTGTTATTATTTCCCAAAATTAAATAAAAAAAGGCCTTTTTTAAAAGCCAACTTAATTAAGTTACATTTTTTTTTTACCCAAAAACTTAAAATTAACCCTTTTAAATACGAAAGTGAATTATATATTTTACAAATAAAAGCCGTAAATATCAAATTATGAATAATTTATTTTTTCAACAATTCTAGAAAAACAAATATTTATAATTTGAGAAAATTAAAAGTTTTTTTATAATCTTTACACAAAGGCAAGCCCCTTTTTGGAAATTTTAAAAAATCCCCTTTATTCTAAATCTATTAATTTTCTTATTTCTTTTAATAATTTCTAAAGAAAAAATCCCCAAATTAATTTTTCCCGACCCCAAAGAGTTTACTAAATTTTTGCCCAAAAAATATATTTTATTCACAGCTGGTTTAGTATAAAAAAAGATTATTTCATATTTTTAATTATTATAAAAAGAGATCTTCCCCCACTTTTCATTAATTTTCTTTTTATTGTAAGTTGTGAGTTGTTTTTTTTTTAAAAAAGCGATTTAAAAAATTATGTTCATACGGAGTTAGTGAATTGTAAAAAAAATTCTTTCCCTCCCAACTCAAGGAACGTGTTGAAAAAAAATGGGAATAAAATCCTTTATAACGAATTTAAAATTTCCCTTAAAAACCCAAAACAGGGGAAACATCAGGGACTTAAAAAAGGGGGAAAACGGGAAAAGGGGGACGGAATTAATTTTTTAACAAACCACTTGACTAAATAGAAAATTGTTTCAATAAAAATTTCAAAAAATACCCAAAAAAGTTTTCTTAATGTAAAAAGTTTAAAATAGAATAACACATTTTTTTTAAAAGAAAGTCTAAAAAAAAGCTAACACATGTATACTTCCAATATGCTAATGCTTTTTAAAATTTCTGAAATTTTAAAAAAAAATTTTTTACATTTTTTTTTTTATTAAATAAAAAAAATATTTATTAAAATATTGTTTTTTTTTGAAAACACTTTTTTTTTCCAAATATTATATTTTTTTAAAATAATTAGGTATTTATTTCTAAATAAGATGAAAAAAATTTAAATTTTGAAGAAATTTGGAGGGGATTTTTAAATTTTGAGGATTATGTTTAAAAAAAAATTTAAAACCCAACTTAAAAACCAAAAATTACAGTTGTAATTATAGTTTAATATTTTGAATATCGATGTAAAAAAGTAAAAATAGGTTTCGCATACACTAAAGAAAGAAGTTGTTTTTAAGGAGTTTTTTGATCTATAGTTTTTTTTAAAAAGGTTAATAAGCATTTTGAAAAAAAAATGTAAAAAATTTTAAAAAAAACTGGAATATTTTTTAAAAAAATGTTTTTTTAAACTATAAGAAGTTGAATATCCCATAAAAAACAATAAAATTTTTTACAATGTAAAAAAATGCTTAAAAAGGGAAAATTTTTTAAAGGAATTCTCTTGCAAATTTTTAGCGTTTTAATCAACCCCGGAAGGGGTTTTATAAAAAAACAAATCCTTTTTTTTAAAAAAAAATAGTAGCATAAATTTGCTTGTAGATCAAAACCAAAAAAAAACAGGGTTTCCCACTGTTTTTTGGGAAATTTTTAACTTAAAACAAAAAAAAACAGGGGGGAAAAAAACTTTTTCCCCCAAAAACCAGAATCATTTTTAAAAGAAATTTTTTTAAATTTTAGGAATCTTTTCCCACATGTGAATGTAATATATCGGGGCACCAAATTTCCCTCATATGTAAATATAAAAGAAAATGATGTTTTGTTGAATTTTTTTTGAAATAGAATTTTGCAAAATGAGAGAAAATTTTAATAAGTTAAATATACATATAGCTGAAACAATCCTATAAAATTTTTTAAAACTGAAAAGGTATAATGTTTTTTTTCATTTGTCTTTAAATGTAGGGTTTTTTATACTTAATATATTAAAACGAAATATGATAGTTTTCTTATACCAATCAAAAAATTTTTTACAAATTTCCCTTTTTCTGTTTAAAAATTTTTTTGTTGAGTTTTTAAAAAAGACACGAAACTTTTTTTTTTTTTTAAATTTATGAACAAAAAAAAATTGGTACACCTGTTTAAACTTTTAATTTTCCCAAACAAAGAAATTAAAAATCCCTTTCCGTTTTGAAGGAAGTAAAAACCCCTTAAAAACGTCCTTTAAAAAATAAAAATTAGTGATGATTTCCAAATAATCAATTTTATTTTTTTGGAAAAATTTTACCCAGTTTTTAAAAATTAAAAACTATTTATCTGTGATCACGTTTTTTCTCCAAAAAAGCTATCCCTTTTTGAAAATAAAAATTAAAAAAATTTTAAAAAAACCCTTTGGAGTATTAAAGGGTTTTGCAATATTTTTATGTTTATTTTAATGTCAAAAAATGTTGCTCGAAATTAAAATTGTTGAATAAACTACATTTTTTCCCCATAACATAGAATAAAAATTAAATACTGTCCTTTTTTTCTATGCATCATAAAAAAAATTCTTAAACATTTCTTACACTTAAGATTTAAAAAAGTTAAATATATATAATATCAAAAAATTTTAAAAAAGGGTTTTATTATGAAAAATAAATTTAAAAAATGAAAATTTTTTTCCAATTATTTTCGCTTTAAAATTTTTTTCTTTAACATGTGTTTTTCCCCTACAGTTATAATTTATATACAGTCAGTTTTAAGTTTTATCAACTGATTTTCCCCTTACCATATTCTTTTTAACCTGTACATAAAGCCCTTGAGAACGGGAACATGTAATAATTAGTTGTTACAGAATTTCACACAATGAAGTTTTGATAAAATCTTATTCGTCCCACAGCTCGTCTTGGTTTTGTTTTTTTTTATGACTTTCCCGGTTCGGGGGTTTGCATCTCAACCCTTTGGTAGTAAAAAAACTACCCTTTATCCTTTTTCCTTTTCTGCATATCGCATAGTCTTTTCAATGATTAATAAAAGATTATTGTTCCCATTACTTGGTTGTAATCATTTCAGTATTGACTCAATTTTCCCCTTATGAATAAAATTTTATCAAATCCCAATCCCGTTTTTTAAATTTCCTGCCCAATGTAAAATCAAGGAATTGATATATCATTAAATTTGGGAATTTTGAGGATAGAGTGAAAAAAATAAGAGAATTTTACAAAAGTTAGTATATATATAAAGAAAAAAAACCCTATATATCTCAAAAAATTGAAAAATGAAAAAATTAAATTGATATTTGTATTTGTCGGTAAAAATTCTGTACGTATCTCTATACTAATACAATTAAAACGAAATATGATATTTTTTGCCCCAATAAAAAAAAGTTTAAAATTTCCCTTTTTCTGTTTGTTGAGAAAAGAAAAAGCTTCTACATTTTTTAAAAAAAATTTCCCCATTAAAAAAAAAAAAATTAATTAAAAAAAATTTTAAAATTGTCAGATTAAATTTTTTTGATACGTAAAAAAAAAAAATCACTTTTATTATTTTAAAGAAGTCAAACATTGAAAAAATTAATTTAAAAAAAGATTTGAGTAATGAAAAGCAAAAAAATCCATTTTATTTTGCAAAATTTAACTGGTTTTTTTAAAAACATTAAAACTATTTATCTGATCACTTACCTATTTTCTGAGGAATTATATCTTTTTTAAAATCAAATTCAAAAAAAGTTGAAAAAAAATTGAGTATTTTTTGCCTTTTTTTCCCATTTGGGTTTTTTTAATTTTTAAAATTTTTCTCTGATGTTGAAAATTGTTAAATAAGTTATAGTTTGTTGAATAAAATAGGAATTAATTATAAACATTGAATATTATCCTGTTTTCTTTATTCACCACGAAAAACATTTTTTACCCTTAATAGTTAAAAACTCAATACGATTCCCCACGAAGGGGGTTTTCCCCCTGTACGGGATTTTGAGATTTGGGTGCGCGCGTTTCATATTTTAAATAATAATTTATATAAGGTCAGATTAAGTTAAATCAACGATACGCTAGCGAAAAGGTTTTTTTAACCTTTTACAAATATCACCTAAGATCTCTAAGACTCGGGGTTTCATGTAATAGTTAATAGTTACAGAATTTCACATAATGAATATTTGATAAAAACTTATTCGTCCCCCAAAATCATATAATAAGGGGGTAAAATGCCCCTCTATTTCGATGTCCAAAAAAACAATGTTAGAAGAAAAATTGTTTCCAAAAATTTTTTTTTTTCTAAAAGGTGTTTTAATGTTGTGCTTCCTACTTTCTTTAAACTACTAAAATACTGTAAATTTTTCCCCCAAAAAATTTTCTTATTGTTTTTTGGGTGGCGTGTTTTGGGAAAACATTTCATTATTTTCTTTTAACATACCTATTGCCCCGGGGACGCAATTCAAACGAGTCTTTTTTTAACACTCAATTACAAAGTACGTTATGAATTTTAAAAGAATAAGGTTTAAATATAATTAAAAATACTTATTCGCGCGTGTATCACATGATTCTTTTTTTCATCTTTATTGGGGGTTTTGGTTTTAAAAGTTTTTTGATTTTTAAAGTAAGAAACGTCCTTTTAAAATTTGTTGAAATTAGATTTAAAAAAATTTATCTGTGGTTTTAAAAATTAAATTCCTGAATAAACGAATCTATATAATTAGAAATCGAAATTGCTGAAGCGTAAGTATACTGAATAATATCTTATTTTTTTGCCAAATTTATAATTCTGTATATAAAATTTAATTAAAAAAGCCTTGCATAATTTTTTTAAAGCATACTTTTTTTAGAAGCAAATTAAATGTAAATATTTTTTTTATATTCTTTTTTGAGTTTATTTTCCCCCGCGTTAAAAAAAAAAAGAAAAAATTTTTCTTTTTTTGTTTATTGTTATAATATATTATTTTTTCATTATATTTTTTTTCGAACTGTCTTTTTGTTGAAGGAAACTTTTTCTACATTTTTTAAAGTACCTTTTTTTTTTAAAATTAAAAAAAATAAATGTAAAAAAGACTCTCTTTGGTAAATCTTTTTTCGATGCAGGACATTTTTAATCAATATAAAAATTAAAAATTTTATTATAATTTGTGACAGTGTAATTTGATTTTTTTAATATACCCGAAAAAAAACAACATTTCCCTCGGATTATTTTTGATGGGAAAAAAGGGTTTTAAGGTCGAAAAATTATATTAAATTTAAATTTATGGTATTTATTCTAAAAATGAGGGAAAAAATTTTTTAAATTCATTTTATTCATACCAAAAATTTTTTGCTGATCATTTATTAAATTTTTTAGAAAAATACTTTTTATGCAAAAAAAATAATAAAAAAAAGAAAAAAATGGAATTGAAATGAAGCATTGATTGAACTTGGATGAACCCTTTTAACATATTTCTTTCCTTATACAGAAAAAATTTTACATTACGGCAATAATTTTTGAAAAAAAAAGAATAAAAAAAAAATATATTTCAGAAAGTCACTAAAAGAAAAAAAAACAGTAGAACTTTTTTAATTGGGGTTTTTTTTCTATTCTGACGAGGGAGTATACTTTTGATGACCCTTTTTATGAAAGTTTTTTTGATTTAAAACTTTGTAAAGGAAAAGTGATTTATTGTTACTGAAGGGGAATTTTTTTATAGTCAAATAAAAGGAAGTTGGGGGTGAGATTGCTATCATACAGACATTAAGTAATTAAAAAGCTAATGTTTTAACAAAGTCCAAGTTGAAAAATTTAATGTCCCGTTGAAGGACTAGTATTATTGTTGAGGATCGTCTGTTTAAAAATATAAGATTTTAAAATTTTTGATATTTAGATTTCTATTTAAGTTGACCCCTTCCATAGCATTTGTTGAAAATTTTTAGTAATTTGAAAATCATAATTAAACTATTAATATTTTAAAAAACGTTTCTCATCCATTCGAGAACCCTGTACTTCAGAGGGGGGGGGTTAGCGACACCTTGGGAAAAATATGCCAGAATTTGTCTAAAAAAAAGTTCCCGATTTTGACTTATAAAAAATGTTCTCAAAAATAATCAATTAAAAAGCAAGTAAATAACTGCGTAATGAGTATTAAAAAAATAAACTTCTTACTTAAAATGGGGAAAATTCATATCGGGGGTAAAACCCTGTGAAAAACTTTATAAGTTAATACTTATTTGAAAGTTGCATTTTTAAAAAAGAAAAGAGTTTCAGTTTTATTGATCAAATTATTTTAATTTAAAAAAAAGTGAATTTATTTATGAACCATCACACCCAAATATTAAAATTTTTAGAAATTAAAGAAAAAAACAACGAAGAAAAAATACGATCTTTATTCCATTTTTGGGAAAAATTATTTAAAAAATTTGAAGGGGTTAAATAGGGTCCGTTTTACGAGTTTTTTCGTTCCAAAATAATTTTTTAAAAACTAACATGTATTATAAAAAAACTTATCACCACTCAAAAAAAAAATTTTTTCAAGCAATAAATAATCTAATCTATACACTGCCCAAAATTTTAATAAAAATTTTTTAAATTTTTTATTATTTTAAAAATGCCCATCGAAAAGATTTCTTTAAAAGAAGTCTTTTTTCATTTTTTTTTTAATTTAAAAAAAAGGGAATTTTTAAAAAAGTAGAAAGAGTATTCTTCAACTAAGACAGTTCGAAAAAAATATAATGTAAAAAAATTTTATTATAACAATAAACATAAAGAATATACTTAAAATTTCTTTTTTTTTTTTACCGAGGGGAAAAAAGGGAAATCTAAAAGAAAATACAAAAAAATTTTTTAATTATGTTTGGAAAAAAATTGCATTAAAATTTATACAAGGCTTTTTTTTTGGTAAAATTTTTGTTTTACGGGGGAAATTTTAAAAATTTTTCTTTAAAAAAAAAATATTTAGTAAAACTTACGTTTTTGCAATTTCGATTTCTAATTATATAGATTCGTTTTTTTCAGGGAAATTTTAAATTTTTTAAAAAACCCGTAAATTGTTTCCAAAACAATCTCAACAAACCCAAAGACGTTTCTTATTAAAAAACGAAAAAATTCCAATGAACGCCAAAAAAAAGATTGAAGAAAAAGGTAATGGATACCCCGCGCAATGTTAATTTTAAAATTTCCCAAACCTCGCCGTAAATGTTAAAAAAATGTTTTTTCGTAAACAAAGGAGAAAAAATAATAAAAATTTTCCCCCCTCCCGTTTTATTTTTGGTTCCTTATTTAAAATTTAAAAAAAGTGTAAAACCTTTAAAAAATTTTAAAAAAAAAGAAATTTAAAATATTTTTTTTTATATCTTTGCAATAAAAAAACTAATCTATACACTGTCACAAATTATAATAAAGTTTTTAATTTTTATATTGATTAAAATGTCCTGCATCGACAAGAAAACGGTAGTAGAGTATATTCTACAACTGGTAAATGGACTCAAGCGTTGCCAAGTTCGCGGTTACATAGATGGAAGAATGCCAACAAAAAAGGGAGACTTGGTACGATCGGAACTGCGTGGAAAGGAAATTTCTAAAAGGCGATCTGGTAATGGTAATGGCCACTCCTACGGAATAAAATGGATGTAAATTGGATCAGTCCGGGAAAGGTTTTAAATAAAATTTCGGGAACCAATTATGTGGTAGATTTACCGGGAAAAGGGATACAATTTATCATGTCAACCTTATGAAACCATATC
This sequence comes from Trichonephila inaurata madagascariensis, assembly GCA_019973955.1. NCBI lineage: Eukaryota > Metazoa > Arthropoda > Arachnida > Araneae > Nephilidae > Trichonephila > Trichonephila inaurata. Next base: position 37,058 of record BMAV01019232.1, read on the forward strand.
ATCGGAGGTCAGAAGCTGTAAACCTAGTAATAGAAGAGGTTTCGGAAGATATTGAGAGGGATGCGGAAATCCCTTACCCGTTAAAACGGACACTACGTTCGTTTACGAGGAGGTATGAAAAAGTGAGCCATTTATTAGACAAGTTATCCACTGATCAGATTAAAGAGTTAAAACGTAATAATTAAAATAGAGAAATGTTTTCTGGACCAGGACAAATCTTTTTAATGAAAATGGATATCTAGTTAATTTCAGAAAAACCCATTAAAACGAAACCATACCGCATGTCCCCTAGACAAATCAACATCTTAAAAGATGAAATAAAATAACTATTGGACTTGGGAGTGATCGAGATAGGTTAATCTGACTTTACGTCGCCTCTCATTCTGGTTGAGAGTCCATATCGGGATCCAAGGCCTGTGATTATCGCCGCCTAAATGGGAGTAACACGCAGGTTTTCCCTTTGCCGAACATAGAAGAAATTGTGGAAAGGGTTAGCGCCGCACCATATGTGACGGTAATGGATTTGTAAAGGTTATTTTCAAATTCCCTCACACCGAGAGCTCAAAGGTACGCGGCTTTTGTCACGCCTTTCGGTACTTATATCCCAAAAAATGATGTTCGGTTTAGTATGCCCTTTTACTTCTGCAAACTAATGGCACAGGTTTTGGAAGGATTAGTGGTGCTTTCTCTCCCCCACATCGATGACATAGCCATCTTTTTTCCCAAAATGGAAAAGACCATGTGATGCATATTGACCTTGTGCTAGGGAAACTAAAAGCGGCCGGTTTAAAAGTAAACCCTTCGAAATGCTGATTCGTGCAGGAGGAGGTGTTGTTCCTCGGTCATACCGTAGGTTCTGGGAGTAGGTCCCCTAGTAATATGAAGACAAAGGCTTTTAAAAAAATTTCCCTCCTCCCACTACTAAGACCAAGTGAGATCTTTTTAGGATTCGTAGGATACTACGCTCATTTCATCCCGAACTATAGGGGAGATGGGGTCACCCTTGACCAACGCCCTCAAGGGAAAAAAAATTTAAAAAGAGAAAGCATTACGTGGGATAAAAGATTTCGGGAAGGCGTTCACAGAATTGAAGGGAAAACGTCCGAAAATAGTTTCAGTTACACGTATTGCTATTTATTGTGCGAAATTGGATAGACGAGAACAATTATTTGGGAGAGTATGTTTTGGGTCAAAAGCCGTTGGATGACGTGTGTCATTGTTTACACCTCTCGAAAAGGTAAAATTTAAGACCAAGGGAGGCATGTTTAACGCGAAGGCTGAAATTAGAGTGATATTAGCAACTCAAGCGAACCACCTGTTAGCAACCGCACCGCGGAACTCACGTTGAGTCAAAGGAAAAGAGAGCGTGATTATAATAAATACGACTGTGACTCAAACGTTAGTAAAGTAGTTCCTTTCGAGAGGAAAGGAAAAGGAGCTATGTTTAAACTCCAGGGCGACTTTTCAAGTGAAATCACGCGGATCCAGTTTCAACTGAAAGAATGTAATAGAAGTGCCCCGACCTCCGTGCATTGTGGAAAAAGCCAAATTAGGTGTGGACGGAGAATTTCCGGATTGTGGAAGGGAAGTTGGTTGGGAGTTACTAGAACAAGGGGACGAAATACGACAATTGCGTGTGCCCTTGAAATTCAGACTAAAATTAACCGGTTGGAATGAAGCCAAGGGGAAAGAGTTTTGCGCTATTTCTTTTTGGCCAAATGTTTACAAGAACATTGAGAATTTGTAAAATCGTGTGATGCTTACTGTCAGCGTGTGGGCAAAGCCTCGTGATAAAGTAAATGCGCCGTTAAAATTAGTTCCGATAATCGCAGAAGTTTTCGAAAATAAGCAGCATCGACATGATAGGCCCACTCCCCTTTCCACCAAACGAAATCGATACTTCATTACGGTCATATGTGTAACCTCCAAATATCCTGAGGCAATTCCGGTGGAAAATATAACCTCTGTCAGTGTGATAGACGCTAGTAGTAATAGCAGGTTTCGGGGGAGAACAATAGAGGGCGTGTCACCGCAATGGTAAACCTGCCATAGGAGCCATCGTCAACAGGAGGTTTTCCTTCCCTCTCCCTCCCGCCAACGGAGCCGTATTAACGGAGGGTTTCCTCCTCCCCTTCCCCTCTCAACCTGTTGGAGGAGAATGGGAGGAGGGCCAATCCCCATGCCTCCTCCCAAATAAGCGCCACGTGTGTAACAAGAGGGGTTTTTCTTTTTGGAGAGGAGTTGAGGGGTATACAGCTTCTTCTCTATATAAGTGTTGAGGGGTATACAGCTTCTTGCAGTTTTCACAGGTGGATGTCGATATGACGTAGATGCTCCCCTCCCCCCTTCTCATCATTGTAAGATGCACGTGGTTTCCTTTTATGCGTGTCAATCTTGTCAGAACAGGGGATGACTTGAGTGTGAGTCAGAGGCAGATTACACTTCAGCCCTCGCTTCGTAAAATATTTTCAATGGGAAGTCTATGTTTTTAAAAAAATATTATCGATTGGTCAATAGTTTTCAACGATTCACCTTTTAAGTGTTATTACTTCAAAATTAAATAAAAAAAGGCCTTGTTTAAAGTCCAACTTAATTAAGTTACAGTTTTTTATCCAAAACATAATAATTACAGCCTTTTAAATACGAAAGTGAATTATATATTTTACAAATACAAAGTCGTAAATATCAAATTATGAATAATTTACTTTTTCAACAATTCTAGAAAACAAATATTTATAATTGTAGAGAAAATTCAAGTTATTTATAATCATTACACACAAGGCAAGTCTTATTTGAAATTTAAAAATCTCCTTATTCTAAATCTATTAATTTTCTTATTTCTTTTAATAATTTCTAAAGAGAAAAATCACCACTCATATTTCGATCCGCAGAGAGTTTACTGATTTTTGTTCCAAAATATATTTATTCACAGCTGGTTTAGTATAAAACAGATTATTTCATATTTCTTAATTATTATATAAAAGAGATCATTCCCACTTTTCATTAATTTTCTCTTATTGTAGTTGTGAGTTGTTTTCTTTTTTTTAAGCGATTTAAAAAATTATGTTCATATGCGCGAGTTAGTGAATTGTATAAAAAATTCATTCTGCTTAACTCAAGTGAACGTGTTGTTTCAAAAAATCGGAATGAATACTATAACGAATTTAGAATTCTCAACAACAAAACAGAGGGAAACATCACGACTCTAAGAAATGGGAAGCTGGAAAGAGGTGACTGTGAATTAATTTCTTAAGCAAACCACTTGACTAAATAGAAAATTGATGATCAATCAAAGTTCACCAAGAATATCCAACAGTATTCTTAATGTGAAAGTTTAAAATAGAATAACACATTTTTTTAAAGAAAGTCTAGAAAAAAGCTAGACACATGTATACTTCCAATATGCTAATGCTTTGCTAAAATTTCTGCAATTTTTTAAAAAAATTTTACATGGTTTTCTTTTTTTATTAAATAAGAAAATATTTATTAAAATATTGTTTCTTTTAGAAAAGCACTTTTATTTCCTATATTATATTTGTGTAAAATAATTAGGTATTTATTTCTAAATAAGATGAAAAAAAATTTCAATGAAGAAACTGAGTGACTTTTATTTTGTACGGATTATGTTTAGAAAAAAATTAAACCAACTTCAACAACAATTACAGTTGTAATTATAGTTTACATATTTTGAATATCGATGTAAAAAAGTACAAATAGGATTCGCATACACTCAATGAACAGAAGTTGATTTATGAGTTCTTTGATCTATAGTTTTCTTAAAAAGGTTAATAAGCATTTTGAAAAAAAAAATGTATAAATATCAAAAACTCAGAATATATTTAAAAAAAAAAATGTTTTATTACTATAAGAAGTTGAATATCCCATCAAAACAATGAAATTTTACAATGTGAAAATGCTTAGAAAGGAATGTTTAAGGAATTCCTCTTGCAAACTTAGCGTTTTAATCAACGCCGGAATGAGATTTATACAAAAATCATAGTCCTTTTCTTTAAAAAATAGTAGCATAAGATTTGCTTGTAGATCACAGCCAGATAAAAAACATGGTTCCACTGCATTTTGGACTGGGACGTAAAACAAGAAAAACAGAGGGAAAAACACGTTTTCAACACCCCAAAACCAGAATCATTATTAGAAATTGTTTTAATTGTAGAAGACATGCATACACACACATGTGAATGTAATATATCAGTACACCACATTTCCCTCATATGTAATATCAAAGAAAATGATGTATCGTTGAATTTATTTTTAGCCAAATAGAACTTTGCAAAATGAGAGAAATTTACATAAGTTAGCAATATACATATAGCTGAAACAATCCTATATAATATCTTTAGGCTGTAAGGTATAATGATTTTTCATTTGTCGTGTAAATGTACGCGTTTTTTATACTTAATATATTAAAACGAAATATGATAGTTTTCTTATACCAATCAGAAAATTTTACGAATTCCTTTTCTGTTTAATAATTTTTTGTTGAGTTATTAAAGACACGAAACATTTTTTTTTTTTTTTTTTAAATTTTATGAACAAGAAAAAATTGGTACACCTGTTTAAACTTTTAATATTCTAGCAGAAATTAAAATCCCTTTCCGTTTTGAAGGAAGTCAAACACCTTGAAAACGTCCGTGTAAAATGAAATTCAGTGATGATTTACACAAATAATCAATTTTATTTTTTGCAAAAACTTGTAGCTAGTTTTTACATTAAAAACTATTTATCTGTGATCACGTATTCTCCAAAAAGTCTATACCTTTTGAAAATCAAATTCAAAATATTAAAGTACTTGGAGTATTAAATGGTTTGCAATATTTTTATGTTTATTTTAATGTCAAAAAATGTTGCTCGACAATAAATTGTTGAATAAACTACAGTTTTTCCCATAACATAGAATAATAATTAAATACTGTCCTTCTTTCTATGCATCATGAAAAAATTCTTAAACATTTCTTACACTTAAGAGTTAAAAGTTAAATATATATAATATCGAAATATTAAAAAAGTTTTATTATGTAAATCAATTAAAAATGACAATTTTTTTCCAATTAGTTTTTCGCTTTGAAATTTCGTAACATGTGTTCTTGCGCCATACAGTTATAATTTATATACAGTCAGATTAAGTTTTATCAACTGATATTCTTACCGATATTCTTCTAACCTGTACATAAAGCCTCTTGAGAACTGACACATGTAATAATTAGTTGTTACAGAATTTCACACAATGAAGTTTTGATAAAATCTTATTCGTCCCACAGCTCGTCTTGGTTTTGTTTTGTTTATGACTTTCCCGGTTCTGGGGTTTGCATCTCAATCGCTGGTAGTACACAACTACCTTTATCCTATGTCTTTTCTGCATATCGCATAGTCATTTCTAATGATTAATAAAAGATTATTGTTACTATTACTTGGTTGTAATCATTTCAGTATTGACTCAATTTTACCCTTATGAATATAATATCAAATGCTTTTATACCGTATTTTAATTCTGTCGTATGTAACATCAAGGAATTGATATATCATTGAATTGAATTTTGAGGATAGAGTGCAAAATAAGAGAATTTTACATAAGTTAGTATATATATCAAGCAGAAACAATCCCTATATATCTCTAAAAATTGTAAAATGTAAAATTAAATTGATATTTGTATTTGTCGTGTAAAAATTCTGTACGTATCTCTATACTAATACAATTAAAACGAAATATGATAGTTTTTGTCCCAATCAAAAAAGTTTACGAATTCCTTTTCTGTTTGTTGAGACAAGAAAAAGCTTCTACACTTTAAAAAATTTCATTAAAAGAAAAAATTAATTAAAAAAAATTTTAGAATTGTCAGATTAAATTTTTTTGATACGTAGAAAAATAAAAATCACTTTATTACTTGAAAGAAGTCAAACATTGCAAGCGTTAATTTAAATAAGATTTGAGTAATGAAAAGCACAGCGAAATCCATTTTATTTTGCAAAATTTAACTGGTTTTTTAAAACACATTAAAACTATTTATCTGATCACTTACCTATTTTCTGAGGAATCTATATCTTTTTGAAAATCAAATTCAAAATGTTGAAAAAACTTGAGTATTGTTTTGCCTTATTTCTATGGTTATTTTAATTTAATATTTTGCTCTGATGTTGAAAATTGTTAAATAAGTTATAGTTTGTTCGAATAAAATAGAATTAATTATAAACATTGAATATTATCCTGTTTTCTTTATTCACCACGAAAAACATTTTTTACACTTAATAGTTAAAAACTCAATACGATTCCCCCACGAAGGGTTATCACACCCCTGTACGGGATTTTGAGATTCGCTGCGCGCGTTAACATATTTTACAGTAATAATTTATATAAGGTCAGATTAAGTTAAATCAACTGATACGCTAGCGAATGGTTTTTCTAACCTGTGTACACAATATCACCTAAGATCTCTAAGACTCGGGTTACATGTAATAGTTAATAGTTACAGAATTTCACATAATGAATATTTGATAAAATCTTATTCGTCCTAAACTCATATAATAGGGGCTAAAATGCTTTCTCTCTATTTCGATGTCCAAGAAAACAATGTTAGAAGAAAGTTGTTTCCAAACTTTTTTATTTCTAAAAGTGATGTTTTAAGTGTTGTGCTTCTACTTTCTTTAAACTACTAAATACTGTATTTTCCCAAAATAATTTTCTTATTGTTTTGGATGGCGTGTTTTGGAACACATTTCATTATTTTCTATATAACATACCTATTGTTCGGTGACGCAATTCAAACGAGTCTTTTTTACTTACTCAATTACAAAGTACGTTATGAATTTTAAAAGAATAAGGTTTAAATATAATTAAACCAATACTTATTCGCGCGTGTATCACATGCCATTCTTTCTTCATCTTTATTGGCGGCGTTCTGGTTGAAGAAGTTTTTCGATTTTTTGAATGTAAGAAACGTCTTTGCAGTTTGTTGAGATTAGATTGAAACAATTCTATCTGTGGTTTTAAAAATTAAATTCCTGAATAAACGAATCTATATAATTAGAAATCGAAATTGCTGAAGCGTAAGTATACTGAATAATATCTTATTTTTAGCCAAATTTATAATTCTGTATACTAAAATTGTAATTAAAAAAGCCTTGCATAATTTTTAATGCATACTTTTTCAGAAGCATAATTAAATGTAAATATTTTTTGTATATTCTTTTAGAGTTCTATTTTCCTCGCATTGTTACAAAAAAGAGTATTCTTTATGTTTATTGTTATAATATATTATTTACATTATATTTCGCTTTCGAACTGTCTTAGTTGAAGGAGCTTTTTCTACATTTTTCAAAGTACCTTTTTTTTAAATTAGAAAATAAATGTAAAAAGACTCTCTTTGAAGTAAATCTTGTCGATGCAGGACATTTTAATCAATATAAAAATTAAAAATTTTATTATAATTTGTGACAGTGTATAGATTAGATTTTTTATTGCTAGATATACCCGAAAAAATCAACATTTCACATCGGATTATTTTTGATGAAAAAGGTTATAAGGTCGAAAAATTATATTGATTTCAAATTTATGGTATTTATTCTAAAAGTGAGGAATAAATTTTTTAAATTCATTTTATTCATACCAAAATTATTTGCTGATCATTTATTAAATTTTTGAGAAAAAATACTTTTTATGCAAACAAATAATAAAATAATAAGATAAATATGGAATTGACAATGAAGCATTGATTGAACTTGGATGATACTCTTTCAACATATTTCTTCTCCTTATACAGAAAAATTGTACATTACGGCAATAATTTTCGAAAAAATAATGCAATAGAAAAAATATAGTAGTCAGAAAGTCACTACAAAGAAAAATACAGTAGAACTTTTGTAATGGGTTTTGTTTCTATTCTGACGAGGGAGTATACTTTTGATGACCCGGTATATGACGTTTTTTACGATTTAATACTTTGTAGGAACCGTGATTTATAATGTTACTGAAGGGTAAGTATTTTATAGTCAGTAGAAGGAAGTTGGGGGTGACGATTGCTATCATACAGACATTAAGTAATTAGAAGCTAATGTTTGAGGTCAATGTAGTCCAAGTTGAAAGCTCTCCTAATGTCTGTTGAAGGACTAGTATTATTGTTGAGGATCGTCTGTTGAAAAGTATAAGACGTAAATTCTAGATATTTAGATTTCTATTTAAGTTGACGCGCTTCCATAGCATTTGTTGAATTTAGGTAGTAATTAGAAAATCATAATGAAGCATATATTTTTAAGAACGTTTCTCATCCATTCGAGAACCCTCGTACTTCAGAGGGAGAGAGTTAGCGACACCTTGAAGAATATGCCAGAATTTGTCTAAGAAAAAGTTCCAGATTTTGACTTATAAAAAAATGTATCTCAAGAAATAATCAATAAAATGCACGTAAATAACTGCGTAATGAGTATTAAAAAGTAAACTTCTTACTTAAAATGGGTAACATTCATATCGTGGTAAAACGCATAGTGAAAAACTCATAAGTTAATACTTATTTGAAAGTTGCATTTTAAAATAAGAATGAGTTTCAGTTTTATTGATCACAATTATTTTAATGTCTAAAACAAGTGAATTTATTTATGTAACCATCACACAAGTATTAAAATTTTTGAGAATTCAAAGAAAAATCAACGAGCAGTAAATACGATCTTTATTCCATTTAGAAAACTTATTTAAAGATTTGAATGATTAAATAGATCCGTTTTACGAGTTTTACGTTCCAAAAATACATTTTTATAAAAACTAACATGTATTATAAAATACTTATCACCTACTCAAAAACAAATTTGTCAAGCAATAAATAATCTAATCTATACACAATGCAAATTATAATAAAATTTTTAATTTTATATTACGGTCACGTAATGCCTCATCGACAAAGATTTGCTTCAAAGAAGTCTTTTTACATTTTATTTTCTAATTTAAAAAGGTACTTTGAAAAATGTAGAAAGAGTATTCTTCAACTAAGACAGTTCAGAAAAGAATATAATGTAAAATAACTATATTATAACAATAAACATAAAGAATATACTATAAAATTTACTTTTTTTTTTTTTTGTACACTTGAGAAAATAGAACTCTAAAAGATATACAAAATATTTTAATTATGCTTGCGAAAAAAGTGTGCATTAAAATTATATACACGAGGCTTTTATGGTACAATTTTAGTATATACGGGGAGATTATAAATTTGGCTAAAATAGGAGAAAATGATCAGTACATACTTACGCTTCGCTTAATTTCGATTTCTAATTATATAGATTCGTTTTATTCAGAATTTAATTTTTAAAACCATGTAAATTGTTTCCGATACAATCTCAACAAGCACCAAAGACGTTTCTTGCATTCAAATCGAAAAACTTCAGCTATGAACGCTGAAAATAAAGATGAAGAAAAGAGCCGTAATAGCGATACGCACTGCGCAATGCTGACTAAAATTCGCCAGCGCTGCGCCAGTAATGTTAAAACTGTGCGTAAACGACCGCAGAAAAAACCTAATAATATATTCTTCATCCGCTTCTTATTTGGCTGCCTTATTTAACCAATTTAAAAAGTGTAATAACCTTTAGCATACTTATAAAGAAATTTAAAATATTTTTTTTTGTATATCTAGCAATAAAAAATCTAATCTATACACTGTCACAAATTATAATAAAGTTTTTAATTTTTATATTGATTAAAATGTCCTGCATCGACAAAGCAGTGGTAGGTATATTCTACAACTGGTGTTAAATGGACTCAAGCGCGTTGCCAAGTTCGCGGTTACATAAGGTGGAAGAATGCCAACAAAAAGGGAGACTTAATTTTGATCGGAACTGCGTGGAAAGGGAAATTTCAAGGCGATCTGGTAATGGTACGTGACGCACCCTACGGAAGGAATAAAATGGATGTAAAATTGGATCGGTCCGGGAAAGGTTTTAAATGTTCGGAACCAATTATGTGGTAGATTTACCGGGGAAAAGGGATACAATTTATCATGTCAAACATATGAAACCATCATCGGGTCAGAAGCTGTAAACCTAGTAATAGAAGAGGTTTCCGGAAGATATTGAGAGGAATGCGGAAATATCCCTTACCCGTTAAAACGGAACACCCGTTCGATACGAGGAGGTATGTAAAAGTGGTACATTTGTTAGACAAAGTTATCCACTGATCAAGGGTAAGAGTTAAAACGCGTAATAATTAAAAAGCCCGAAATGTTTTCCTCGGACCCAGGGACAAATCATTTTAATGAAAATGGATATCCTGGATTTAATTTCAGAAAACCATTAAAACGAAACCTACATACCGCATGTCCCCTAGACAAATCAACATCTTAAAAGATGAAATAAAAGTAGCAATGGCGGACTTGGAAAAGGTGATCTGAGATAGGTTAATCTGACTTTGTCGCCTCTCATTCTGGTTGAGAGTCCATATCGGGATCCAAAGGCCGTAGTGAATTATCGCGCCTAAATGGGTATTAACACACTGCGGTTTTTCCGCTTTGCCGAACATAGAAGAAATTGTGGAAAGGGTTAGCGCCGCACCATAATATGTGACGGTAATGGTTGTAAGGTTATTTCAAATTCCCCTCACACCGAGGCTCAAGGCCATAGGCTTTTTCATCACTTAATTTCAAATTTTATAATGAAAAAATGATGTTCGGTTTTGGCCATGGCTCTGCTTTTACTTCTGCAAACTAATGGCACAGGTTTTGGAAGGGTCCAGTGGTCAATTGCTCTCCCCTACATCGATGGCCTGCCATCTCTTTTCCCTTGGAAAGAACCATGTGATGCATATTGACCTTACGTACTAGGGAAACTAAAAGCAGCCGGTTTAAAGCCCTTCAGAAATGCTGATTCTAGGTGCAGGAGGAGAATTTGTTCCTCGGTACCGTAGGTTCCTGCGGGAAGTAGGTCCCCTGTTAATGAAGACAAAGGCTATAAGATTTCCCTCCTCTTTCTACTAAGACCGGTGAGATGGCACACACACAGGATTCGTAGGATACTACGCTCATTTCATCCCGACATGGCAGAATGGCATCACCCATGACCAACGCCCTCGAGGAAAAATTAAAGAAGAAGCATTACGTGGGATAAAAGATGTGCGAGGCGTTCACAGAATTGAAGAGATTAAACTTGTCTCAGAAACCTATTTTGTTTGCTCGAAAATTTCTCGAAGATTTTATTTTGCAGATGGACACCAAAGTGATATAGGGGCTGGAGTAGTTTTGTCACTTGCCAGAAAATAAACGGCGAGGAGTTACCCTATTCTATACCTAAGTAAAAATTTCAGGGGCGGAAGAAATTGCGGCACGGTAGAAAGGGGGTTGGCTGCAGTCATATTCGGCTTAAAGGGGAGGCTAAACACTGCAGATGGTCAAGAAGTTTATTATAGGGAAACGGATCTGGCCCTAAAATACCCTAAACAAATGGGGTAACGATCCGAGAGACTGCAAAAGATGGGCTTTAAGTCCTACAACACGTTTTACATTTTTGAGAATTTAGGCGCCATGGGGAAGAAACTTCGGAATGCCGACAGTTAAGTAAATTAGAATGATGCCTTTTCAAGTTTCTTCTTTTAAAATTATTGCTTTTGCTGTGTGCGTGAATAACTTATTAATGAATATTTGTATGTGTAAAATTATTAAGGTGTTTTATTTATCAAATCTTTGAGCCTCTTGGTATACAAAATAGGGAATGTACAAAGAAGGGAACAACTTCGGTAAAATCCTCGCGTAGAATTGACTTGATGTTGTTTAGTTATGTGTGTGTTTAAGTTAATTGCTCTTTCTTGAGGAATGGATCTCACTGAATCAGGACCACTTGCAGGATTGCCAGTAGTGTGATGTAACTTCCTAGTGTCCATGAAATGGACACTTGAGAGGGAGAACAGCAGCTGTGACAAACATCTCTTTCCCCTATTTACCAGCAGATCCACTTGCCTCTTGCGACAGAAGCTGCTTGCGAAATTCAGGCATTTTCTCTAATTGCTTTGGGAAGATTTCGTAACTGGGTGAGTCGAGTTTCAAGCACACTTTCCCAGCTGACAGGACTGTCAAAAGAGGCATATAACATTGTGCAATTTAATTTTCCACAACTCATTGACGACGTCAAGAACGATACAAAGGTGCCAACCCTCGGCACTTCTTATACTTAGGAAGCAAGAACGGTGCAGCGCGCGGCAGAAGGGTAAGAATCAAAGGAGCCAGAGACCGGGGAAGGCGGCAAGAGTAAGGATTGAGGGCCGACAAAGAGATGAGAGGTGGTGGATGACGAGGAGAAAGAGATAGATATAAAGAAGGGGGCGAAGGGTCGGAAGGAAAAAGACTGATTTACGAAGCCTGGCGTACGTCCCTTGAGCGATAGAAGAGCGATAACAGAGCGTACGGCGTTATATAGCGGAAGATCAGGGAACGGGAGAGAGTACGAAAGAGACTCAGAAGTGATTACTTGGACGTAACCAGCCGCAGAAGTACAGTGGTCCTCAAGCGGAAAAATCGGGAACGGTATAGAGAGTGCGGGAGCTCGAAATCATTACGGACCCTTTTTACTTCTATTGAACTGTAAAAGATATACCATTTTATTTTGATGATGATTTTCATATTGGAAATAAATAATCAATAGCTGAGGTGAAATCATTACAACGTTAAAATCAAATAGAGCTGAAATGTCCTCCGTTGATGTGGTGTATTGATTGGAGAGGTGCCCGTAGGGTATAATCGTCAACACGGCCATGATTCAAAATTACTGGTCCGTCACCAAAAGCCCTCGTGTATTATCTAACGGTACGGCAATAATATTCACTCCGCTCGAAATAGAACTAGTAAGAATTAATAACAAATTGCAGTATCAAGCACCCACGTTTTTGTTACAATGACAATTTTCTCATAAATCATTTTATTCTTATATTACGAATCATTTTTACTTTTTAGAGTTCAGATTAACAATAAAGCTTGTTTTGTTTTGGCTATAATTTTTGAGACTGTTTTGCTGAAATTTTAAAAAACCTTTTTAAGTGAAATAAATTTATGGAAAAAGTTTTCAAAAGGAATTTGTATTTGAAGAGCTTCAAAAAGGCTGTACACTTGTTTGTGATTTCCTTTTACTCTATACATTTTCGAATATTGAAAGAATCCAAAATTTTCAAACGAAATGAGCAGATGGTTAGTAAATTTGAATATAATTTATTTCAAGAATGCTTTTTAATTTTCACACACACACAGTTTTGTGAAAATCTACTTAAATTACTAAATCTACTAATACACAGCTGGCCACCGTAAATGCAACACCAAGAAAGACAAGAGATAGCACAGCAAAATTTATTTTGTGTAGATAACGCATTGACCAAGTATCAAATTATTAAATTTATAGACTTCTGTGAAGTGCTGCCACCGAATAAGTAGCCAGAGTAGCGCCATTGTTGGAATCACCGCTACCACATGCCTCGGCACATTGATTCAGGAACTTTGGGTGTTCTTGGGGTACAACAGACCAAGCGCTTCACATTGCCCAAAGTTGATCTGGTGTGGCGTCTGGGGTGTAATCTGGGATGATGGCGAGCAACCATAGACCACATGTTTTCCTATCGGCGAAAGATCCGGAGAAACGGAAATAGCCGGCCATAGGCTTAATTCAATCTGGTGATTGACAGAAACTTTGGACAATGCGTGCCACTTGTGTTCGCGCATTATCCCGTTGAAACTCCATGGTTGTGTAACCCTGAAGGTAGGAAGGACAACTGGCCCCAACATCTCGGAGATCAGCGCTGGCTGTTTAAGTACCGGCAATGCGTACTAGAGGTGAAGTGATATCCAATAACCCCCGCCGCACTTGTGGTGCAGGGACAATGTGGCGGTGCATAATCACAGCTGTTCAGCATCCTCTCACAGTGTCTCCAGACTCGAATAAAGTATCATTGGTGTTGTAGACAGATGCGTGACTCGTCCGGTAAAAGACAACTTCATTCCATTCTGCCGCCCACATCCTTTCTTTCGTATAGCACCATTGGCGGCGGAGACGTCTGTGGTTCTGCGTCAGGGTAGACAAAAGCGGAGCGTCTTTGCGGTTGAACGCTGCTGTAATGGCGTCGAATGGGTACGCGCAGTCACTGAATGATGCGTTACGGGCAATGTGTGCTGTTCATTGATGTGACTGAGTGATCCGTCACTGCCATGAGCACTGTTGCCTGTCCTCACGTGAAGTGGTGCACTGAGGTGGATGCGATCGAACACGTGGGTCCGTCGCACCCTCCTGCATCAAACGGTCACATATCCGCATTACAGTTTTTGGTTTCGTCAACACGACTATAATTTCCCTGACGAATACAATCTTGTTGAGGCCACTTATCATGATTAAAAGCTGATCTTTGTTTCTCGCACGACAACTGATCGTTTTGAAAAACCACAAAGAAAAACACAATTGCCGAACTTGAAATCGTCAAAATCTCAAGCCTTAAATAGCTGCTCGGGTGGCGGGCGCGCGTTGTATGCCAGTGTCACAGGCTGAAATTCTAATCATTTGCATATCTAACCTCACTATGGTAAAATGCTTCCTTCAAAGGTGTGCATTTGCGGTGACCCAGCTGTGTATTTAATGGATATTTTGTCGTAGTAATTGATCTACATTGTTTAAATTAGATTTATCGAGTACTTACATATTATCAACAACCTTTTGGTGACATTATATGAAACAACAAGGCACATGATTTCCAATTCGAGGTACACAGCACATGCGAAATTGGTATTGCCCAGCTTCGGACGAGTTACCTGAGAAGTAGACGTTGCTTGTGTAGAAAGTATTGATTGAATTTTTAACACAGTGCAGAAAGGCTATACTTTCATAACCATAATGCTTTGCTTTTGTTTGAAAACAATTTTGATATTTCTAAAATCTTTAATGGTGATATTTTTATAATAAAGAGACAAGTCCAGTCAATAAGTTTTACCATTCGCAACATTGATCTTCTGGTTTATAGCTCCTTTAATGCTTAACCATAGTTTTTGTTTATTTAGATGAAAATGAATAGAGATGTATATCAGATTCTTGATATTATTTAATCCGCTAAAATACATTTTGCATACATTTATTAATCCATTCAGAATCATGATTACATACAGTGGACCACAAAAGTGTTCGTACACTTGCAATTTTATATGAAATTTAATGACTTCGACTGATAAAATTAATGTATTGAATTTATATTTTTTGTCTATACCACCAAAACTACGTTTATTTAATGAAATGATATAATCAGTTTTAAAAAATAGTATATCTATTATTTTTAAAAATTAATTATCAAAAAGCTACTAAACAATTTTACCACAAAAGTCTTCGTACACTTAAAAAAAAAATCTCAACATAGCTTTAAGTATTGTATTTCCTTCTTAATTTGGTACTTAGTAGGATATATTTTACTGTCCACAACAACTTTTTAACGTCTTGGTACAAATTTCATTAGATTTTGTAATTTCTGCATCGATTTTTTTCCATTCTTCGGCGATTATTGTTTTTACTTCACATTATGTGTTTATATGTGTGTGTCATGTTTTCTTTTTTAAAAAATCAAAACCACACCAAATATGGGCTAAATAAAGTGATTGAGGCGGTGTTTCAGAATTCAGGGACAGGTATAGGGACATCAGCGGCGTACATTGAGAGCAGTGCGCTTGGCGTCATTATCCTGTTAAAAAAAAAGTCGTCTCATATATCCAAATTTTGGGCGGATAATTTAAAATTTCTCTTTAAAATATTTAGATAGAACTTATGATTTACAATACCATTAAAAAATACCTAATTCTGAGGCCGGTTTTCACCTCCACGCAGAGTACTTCCGGTGGAGGTTCATGTATGTGGAGTATGTGGAGTTCATGTTCCCCATACACATTCATGGGATTAAACTCTTCATTTACAAGCTATAATATGCCCATCGCAACCAAAAATGTTGAATTTTCTGTCATCCCAATCAATTTGCAGTCAATTTTGTATTTTCTGAAACTTAATCCCAAGAATCTAGTTGGATGATTTAACTATGGAGGTGGAAGTGTTCTTGCGTGAGGATGTAAATCGGCCTCAGATTTCGGTAATTTGGTATTTTTTTTTATGTGGTGTGTGAGATCATAAATCTCTATTTAAAACTATTTTTAAAGCACCATAAAACTATAAATTTTGACTTTCATTTACAACTGGGATAATGACTACTCAATATACGCGAAAATCTGTAATTGTCCCCCAGGGCCTGTATCTCCTCAATCATTTTATTTAGCCCAGTAGAACACATTTTTTGAGATTTTGATCTAAAAAAAAGAAAAAGAAAACATGACATATAAACGCATGTGAAGTAAAAACAATAATCATAGAAGAATGGTCGAAAATCGATGCAGAAATTACAAAAAAACTGATTAAATCTATACCAAGACGTTTAAAAGTTATTGTAGTTTACTATCCTACTAAGTACTAAATAAGAAATACAATATTTAAAAACTATGTTGAAGATTTGATAGGGCTGAACTTTGTGAAGACATATTCTTAGTAGTTTTTGATTATTTTATTACAAAAAAATAGTATACTATGTGTGATGATAGCAAAATTACAATTCCAATATATTAATTTATTCGTCGAAAACATTATTAAAATTTTATAGGAAATTTTAACTGTTACGAACACTTGGTCCACTGTATACGGCGTATCACTTCAGGGAGCATGTGGTATCATATATTGTGAATTGTGTTTTTCCCATTTCGGAATCATACTGGTGTGATCTGGTTGGAGACTTATGGAATGATTATAAACTATAGGGCCACTGTTGTGTTTTATTACAGCAAGAATTTTTCATGAATTTTGAAATGGAGTTAGGCTTAACAGTGAAAATCAACTGGTCCTCAACAAGTTAAAGGAAGGTAGAGAAAATTTAGGTACCTACATATTATAGCAATAGTGCCAACGTTCAAAATAATTCGCCAAGTTGCAACCTTGATTTTCCATGTGTTGTACATGCTAAATTGACACAACCATGGGCTTCATTTCATATAATCTCGCCAATAGGGTTGCGATAATATGTAAGTACAAAAAATTAATACAGCTTTGGTATAAAAACTCCTATATGCAGGCATATTGTACACGAGTGGAAAACATAAAAAATCTAAGTAGTGGAAACTAAGTAGTGAGACAAGTGGAAACATAAAAAAAGTACCTAGGGCTACCCCATTTTATTCGAATAATATTTAGTTCTAAGTTTTATTACTCAGTTGGGTGAGTGGTAACATCAATTCCTACTTTGGCATTCATTTTGAAATTTTGCAAAAGAAAGCTGTGGTTAGAGTTATAAATGAAAAACATTTTTACATCGTCTGAAGTAAAGTTTTGCAGCTCATCTCTTTTTATTTTTGTACAAAATAACTCAAAAATTTTTCTTTGAATTCTCTCTCTTGTACATAATTTTGTTTGATCAGTACGTAGCGCTAGTTTCAGTTACACGTATTGCTATTTATTGTGCGAAATTGGATAGACGAGAACAATTATTTGGGAGAGTATGTTTTGGGTCAAAAGCCGTTGGATGACGTGTGTCATTGTTTACACCTCTCGAAAAGGTAAAATTTAAGACCAAGGGAGGCATGTTTAACGCGAAGGCTGAAATTAGAGTGATATTAGCAACTCAAGCGAACCACCTGTTAGCAACCGCACCGCGGAACTCACGTTGAGTCAAAGGAAAAGAGAGCGTGATTATAATAAATACGACTGTGACTCAAACGTTAGTAAAGTAGTTCCTTTCGAGAGGAAAGGAAAAGGAGCTATGTTTAAACTCCAGGGCGACTTTTCAAGTGAAATCACGCGGATCCAGTTTCAACTGAAAGAATGTAATAGAAGTGCCCCGACCTCCGTGCATTGTGGAAAAAGCCAAATTAGGTGTGGACGGAGAATTTCCGGATTGTGGAAGGGAAGTTGGTTGGGAGTTACTAGAACAAGGGGACGAAATACGACAATTGCGTGTGCCCTTGAAATTCAGACTAAAATTAACCGGTTGGAATGAAGCCAAGGGGAAAGAGTTTTGCGCTATTTCTTTTTGGCCAAATGTTTACAAGAACATTGAGAATTTGTAAAATCGTGTGATGCTTACTGTCAGCGTGTGGGCAAAGCCTCGTGATAAAGTAAATGCGCCGTTAAAATTAGTTCCGATAATCGCAGAAGTTTTCGAAAATAAGCAGCATCGACATGATAGGCCCACTCCCCTTTCCACCAAACGAAATCGATACTTCATTACGGTCATATGTGTAACCTCCAAATATCCTGAGGCAATTCCGGTGGAAAATATAACCTCTGTCAGTGTGATAGACGCTAGTAGTAATAGCAGGTTTCGGGGAGAACAATAGAGGGCGTGTCACCGCAATGGTAAACCTGCCATAGGAGCCATCGTCAACAGGAGGTTTTCCTTCCCTCTCCCTCCCGCCAACGGAGCCGTATTAACGGAGGGTTTCCTCCTCCCCTTCCCCTCTCAACCTGTTGGAGGAGAATGGGAGGAGGGCCAATCCCCATGCCTCCTCCCAAATAAGCGCCACGTGTGTAACAAGAGGGGTTTTTCTTTTTGGAGAGGAGTTGAGGGGTATACAGCTTCTTCTCTATATAAGTGTTGAGGGGTATACAGCTTCTTGCAGTTTTCACAGGTGGATGTCGATATGACGTAGATGCTCCCCTCCCCCCTTCTCATCATTGTAAGATGCACGTGGTTTCCTTTTATGCGTGTCAATCTTGTCAGAACAGGGGATGACTTGAGTGTGAGTCAGAGGCAGATTACACTTCAGCCCTCGCTTCGTAAAATATTTTCAATGGGAAGTCTATGTTTTTTAAAAAAATATTATCGATTGGTCAATAGTTTTCAACGATTCACCTTTTAAGTGTTATTACTTCAAAATTAAATAAAAAAAGGCCTTGTTTAAAGTCCAACTTAATTAAGTTACAGTTTTTTATCCAAAACATAATAATTACAGCCTTTTAAATACGAAAGTGAATTATATATTTTACAAATACAAAGTCGTAAATATCAAATTATGAATAATTTACTTTTTCAACAATTCTAGAAAACAAATATTTATAATTGTAGAGAAAATTCAAGTTATTTATAATCATTACACACAAGGCAAGTCTTATTTGAAATTTAAAAATCTCCTTATTCTAAATCTATTAATTTTCTTATTTCTTTTAATAATTTCTAAAGAGAAAAATCACCACTCATATTTCGATCCGCAGAGAGTTTACTGATTTTTGTTCCAAAATATATTTATTCACAGCTGGTTTAGTATAAAACAGATTATTTCATATTTCTTAATTATTATATAAAAGAGATCATTCCCACTTTTCATTAATTTTCTCTTATTGTAGTTGTGAGTTGTTTTCTTTTTTTTAAGCGATTTAAAAAATTATGTTCATATGCGCGAGTTAGTGAATTGTATAAAAAATTCATTCTGCTTAACTCAAGTGAACGTGTTGTTTCAAAAAATCGGAATGAATACTATAACGAATTTAGAATTCTCAACAACAAAACAGAGGGAAACATCACGACTCTAAGAAATGGGAAGCTGGAAAGAGGTGACTGTGAATTAATTTCTTAAGCAAACCACTTGACTAAATAGAAAATTGATGATCAATCAAAGTTCACCAAGAATATCCAACAGTATTCTTAATGTGAAAGTTTAAAATAGAATAACACATTTTTTTTAAGAAAGTCTAGAAAAGCTGAACACATGTATACTTCCAATATGCTAATGCTTTGCTAAAATTTCTTCAATTTTTTAAAAAATTTTTACATGGTTTTCTTTTTTTATTAAATAAGAAAATATTTATTAAAATATTGTTTCTTTTAGAAAAGCACTTTTATTTCCTATATTATATTTGTGTAAAATAATTAGGTATTTATTTCTAAATAAGATGAAAAAAAATTTCAATGAAGAAACTGAGTGACTTTTATTTTGTACGGATTATGTTTAGAAAAAAATTAAACCAACTTCAACAACAATTACAGTTGTAATTATAGTTTACATATTTTGAATATCGATGTAAAAAAGTACAAATAGGATTCGCATACACTCAATGAACAGAAGTTGATTTATGAGTTCTTTGATCTATAGTTTTCTTAAAAAGGTTAATAAGCATTTTGAAAAAAAAAATGTATAAATATCAAAAACTCAGAATATAGTTTTTAAAAAAATGTTTTATTACTATAAAAAGTTGAATATCCTATCAACAATGAAATTTTACAATGTGAAAATGCTGAGAAAGGAATGTTTAAGAAATTCCTCTTGCAAACTTAGCGTTTTAATCAACGCCGGAATGGGGTATACAAAAATCATAGTCCTTTTCTTTAAAAAATAGTAGCATAAGATTTGCTTGTAGATCACAGCCAGATAAAAAACATGGTTCCACTGCATTTTGGACTGGGACGTAAAACAAGAAAAACAGAGGGAAAAACACGTTTTCAACACCCCAAAACCAGAATCATTATTAGAAATTGTTTTAATTGTAGAAGACATGCATACACACACATGTGAATGTAATATATCAGTACACCACATTTCCCTCATATGTAATATCAAAGAAAATGATGTATCGTTGAATTTATTTTTAGCCAAATAGAACTTTGCAAAATGAGAGAAATTTACATAAGTTAGCAATATACATATAGCTGAAACAATCCTATATAATATCTTTAGGCTGTAAGGTATAATGATTTTTCATTTGTCGTGTAAATGTACGCGTTTTTTATACTTAATATATTAAAACGAAATATGATAGTTTTCTTATACCAATCAGAAAATTTTACGAATTCCTTTTCTGTTTAATAATTTTTTGTTGAGTTATTAAAGACACGAAACATTTTTTTTTTTTTTTTTTAAATTTTATGAACAAGAAAAAATTGGTACACCTGTTTAAACTTTTAATATTCTAGCAGAAATTAAAATCCCTTTCCGTTTTGAAGGAAGTCAAACACCTTGAAAACGTCCGTGTAAAATGAAATTCAGTGATGATTTACACAAATAATCAATTTTATTTTTTGCAAAAACTTGTAGCTAGTTTTTACATTAAAAACTATTTATCTGTGATCACGTATTCTCCAAAAAGTCTATACCTTTTGAAAATCAAATTCAAAATATTAAAGTACTTGGAGTATTAAATGGTTTGCAATATTTTTATGTTTATTTTAATGTCAAAAAATGTTGCTCGACAATAAATTGTTGAATAAACTACAGTTTTTCCCATAACATAGAATAATAATTAAATACTGTCCTTCTTTCTATGCATCATGAAAAAAATTCTTAAACATTTCTTACACTTAAGAGTTAAAAAGTTAAATATATATAATATCGAAGAAATATTAAAAAGAAGTTTTATTATGTAAAATCAATTTAAAAAACTATTTCTTTCTTAATTTGTTTTGAAATTTTTACCATGTAAAATCTGTTATTCATCCTAATGTTTCCAAAATATTTCTAATAACTTATTATTGAAAGACTGAATTTAAATAAAAGTTAGTTTTCTGCTTGTATAGGATTTTAAAGAAACAATATAATCATCTAGAAACATAAATATAACTTTTAATGAACCAAATTGCTTCTGGAACTAGTTCAAATGCTTACACATTTGTTTAACTATTTTATCGAATCTATTTTTGATATTTTCAGATTTAAATCTGAATTATAAGTTCGAACACATACAGTTTATGATCACATAATAGTTATATTTTTTGTCTTAAAGTAAAATTGTTGTTGGTACTTTTTGTACTATCACAACCGTATTGGCGATAAACGTTGGCACTTTCGCAATAATACGCAAGTATCTTTTTGTAACACACAGTAAATGTAAAAAGAATTTTGATTTCGAAGTTAAGTGGCAAAAATATTTCATAAAATGTATATTAAATAATATATAAGATGAAGAAAGTGAAATTTACAACTTAGCGATCACATATTTAGATCCATAAGATTTGAGTTGATACATCTTTTTCTGTTAAAAATTCATATTAAATACAACAGTATGGAAAAAATATTATACATACTCATATTTGAAAGCAAAAAAATCGATAATGAGTGCATTACATAGTCATTTGTTGTTGCATTCTCAAATTTGATCCAGTAACAGGTTCAGAAATGAGTATATGATGTTTCAATTTTGAGTACGTACTCGTTGTCAGAGATGAGAATCTGGCATACTCAAATTTGAGTATGTTTGCATCGGAGCTATTTTGAGTATGTGACGTATTCAAAAGTGAGTATTTCGTACGGCCGTAATACCGGTTTTTCGCAGTGTGTCTTTTGCGGCAAACCATTCGTCGAGCCATTTTCCAACTTCTTCGAAATTGCTGCAGTGCTGTTCTGCGAGCGTGTGCCCCATTGATGCGAAGAGGGGATAGTCAGATGGCGCTAGATCTGAGGAGTTTGGTGGGTGCGGAAGGATGTCCCATCCAAGCGATTTAAAGGTGTCTTTCACTGGTTTTGCTGCGTGAGACGGTGCATTTTCGTGTAACAAAATCACTTTGCCATGTGATTCTGGCCCATTCTGGTTATCTTTCGATCAATGCGTGGCCTCGCCAGGCTTCAAGAGTTCATAATACCACTCTGGTCCAACCAGACACAAAGCATAGTCCTTTTGCCGAAACGATTTGGCCTTGGTGTTGAAAAACCGGCTTCGTCAGGTGAAAGCCACGATTTTTTCCACTTCAAAAATAAATCCAGTTTTCGACACGCGTCACAATTCAATACAATAATGATTTTCTTTCAAGGCGTTGAAGCACAAGTGACTTTGCGATTTTCCATTTGACGTTCACTCAAAGCGTGTGGACCCAATTTATTGACCTTCCCCGTTGCTCGTCTGCTGATTGTTTCTTGTGACACACTTTTGCCAATTACTGTTGAGTTTGAGTTGGGTCATCATTCAATAAATCCTGTAATTGCTCTTTTTCGCACTTTTACGGCCTACCAGAGATTTCTGTCTTTCACATTGAAATCACCACTTTTAAATTGTTGAAACCATGTTTCACATGTTCTAATCGATGGAGTGTGTTCTATTAGCAAACGATGGCTTTCAACTGCCTTTCTTTTTGATTAAATAAGAAAAGCAATGCGTGCCGAAAATATCTTTTTCGAGCACAAAATTTGACATGATTATTGAACGATTAAACAAAGAAGTTAGTTTTTCATGATCTCAACTTGTGTGTGTTTGTAGTTTAATGTCAGATGAACAAAATGACGTAGGTGTCAAATTAATACGTTGCATACTTTTCGCTGGTGCCATCTCTTACTTATGCATACTGAGGAAAATTCTTAAGCATACACCTGGTATGTCCCCAAATGTGCGCCTGCGTATGTAGAAGGTGCTGTGTGTATTAAACCAGTATAAAAATTCGGCCCACCACTCCTGCTATCATGTCACGCGGGAGACCGGGGTTCGATTCCCCGCCGGATAGGACTTTTTTCTTATTGCCATAGACCTCTCATTCTCAAATTTTTCTAAGTCCAATTTTTTTCTATGCTCACTTCCATCATCCAATCAAAAGCCTCACTCCAACAGCCATGCTCCTGCCACCCCATTGGCTCCTGCATCCGAATCCATGCCCACCATCATCAGCCATGCCATCAACACCAGGCCACTACCGGATAGAGGATGGAGGGATAAGAGATTCCTCGAACAGCACACACACATCAGCATCCTGCTGTCATCAGTGGGAGAGCTGACTTACCAGTGATAAGATGATTTTTTCTTCTTTTTTTTACGAATCAAGAGCTGCATCTCGCTAGACAAGTTTACAAAAACCGACAGAAGAATATCACATCATCAGATGTTTGCATCGTAATCTGTGATTCATTAGGTAGCAACATTCACGATACAGGGAGAAGACGACTGACGCGGATTGTCAACGTTGTCCTACAGCCCTTTGAAGGTAATCCGAATAACAGCACACTAGCTATTTCTCAGTAGCTTAGGATCTGTCAGTCAGCAGTGTGGCACATCATGCACGAGCAAGGTGGACATTCTTTCCCTTTACAAAGAGTGCAATTATTGCTACCTAACGATAGTCTGAAAAACTTGCACAATGGTTCATACAAAAAGGTGTCGTTTTACAGCTTCTGTCCTTTTTACAGATGAAGTGTCATTCAGTAGTGAAGATGTATTCAATGCAAACACACACACAATTCCCATGTGTGGGAATCCTCAAGTGGGCTTACAACAAACCTCATGGTACGAGAAGTCACTCTGCGGAATATCGTTTTGCCGTAAATTTGTCGGCTGAAATCATCGGTGACTGTTTGTTGGGACCTTACTTACTATGGTCCAATTGAACGGACGAAAATACTTAATATTTCTAGAGACAGTGTTACCGACTATTCTGGGCACTGTTCCTACGCGTATCCTCCAAGATATGTCATTTCAACATGACGGGACTCCAGCCCATTGCACAATTGTTGTGCGTGATTACCTGAATCCAAAATTTGGAGCTCAATGGATCGGTAGAAGTGAACCGATCGCTTAGCTATCCAGAGCACCGAATTTATCACACTTGAATTTATTTTTCTGGGGAGTCAGGAAATATCATGTGTACAAGATCCCCGTCGACAATGAAATAGACGAATAGTGGCCGCCGCAGGCATTTGTAAAATGGAGTCCCACACGCAAATTTGGTAGTTTCAGAAAACTTCCACTTTTCAACTTAAAATTACTCTTCTGTTTTTATAGTGTAACTTCGTGAGTAGTTAGCAAACAAGAAAATTTGTCACAGTCTCATTTTAAAATTAAAGCAGTATTTATTTGCTTCATAGGTTACTAAAAAGTCCAATAAATATACAAAGCCGGGCGGACTGTCTATTTCACGGGAGTTCAATCCTTTTCCCGAAAGGCACTCGCTAATCCCTTTTCTTTTCAGGGCTCCGCTCCAGTTTTCTCCATCCAGGGCTCTACATCAAGTTTTCCATCCAGGGCTCTCTCCAAGTTTTTCCCTCTAGGGCTCTCTATCTGTCTCACTCCAGGGCTGTATCTCTGTTTCCATCCAGGGCTCCATCTCTCTCACTCCAGGGCTCTCTCCACAAAATCAACCCCTTTTAAACACCAGGGGCGGGTTCACAACACGCCCCTCGTCTTCCTCATTGGCAGGCCAAAAAAAGGTCTGCCCTCGTCCCTATGCCACATTCGTCTCCTATTTGTGCGGTAAACACAAACACATTCCTGGACTGTCTGGAATCTAAGAGCGCCATGATTCTCATCTAACTTCTGAACACTCTTATTCATCACACCAACTGGGTTTTATAACCCCATTCTCTCGGCATTGGCTTTCATACAGGCTTCGCCTATATGTCAACCTATTGTCACCGACTCTCTTTAGATATTGCAACTTCCAGACTCGATGTCTGCGTTTGTCCGAGGTCAGACAATAAACAATGACCCCATGGCCACGTGCTCTTGTCACCTAACGACTGTTTGGAGCCATAAAACTTCGCATGAATAGATGGGTGAAGTTCACCCCAATCGAAGACGTCACAATAGAAAAACGACCCTCGTTGCCATTAAACAGACACTAGACGCATAAATTGAAATCGTCTCCCAAATTAACACTATATAGCATCACTTTTTAAAATAAGAGTGGTACACATTTCTATTTATTGAAAAAATGTGGTTGTAACTAATTTTGGACACTAGTGTAAATTATGGCACATAAATTGTTGAAAAATAGAAAAAAAAATCGTTTTTAAAACTATTTAATTTACAAATATTTAACTTTAGGATTCTGAAGTATGAAGTTTTGAGTATAAGGAGGAAGCAAAAAAAAAAAGTTTAAACCTGAAAACACCCAAAAAAAAAAACCGGGGGGGGGGCAACCCACCTTTTTTTTTGTACAATTACCGATGTCTTATAAATTTATTTAACTTTAATTTTCCCCTTTAATACATAGAAAACATGTTTTCCATTTCCCTTTCTTTTTTTTTTTTATTCAAAAAGAATATTCTTTGAAATCAGATTTTTAAGAAATTTCGAATGGGAACTCTCTAAGCCTCCGTGTCTTGAGAAGCTCACGTGTTTGACGGCCTGCTTTTATTTCTCAGAATTATCATTTGACTTGTGACGTGTATGTAGGATATCCCATTTGTAAAAGGTTAGATCATATCCCTTTCCAGAGGTCTGCAATTCTAATCAAAACAGTATTCCACATCAGCGCCATCTAGCGTCTCTTTTAAAACGCCGACATCAACCTTTTTCGGCAGAAGCCCACTAACACCCGTCAGGGAAACGTCGTATTTCGCGCATCAGCGCCGTTCGCCCGCGCCAGGCAGTAAGTCTTAATAGCACAGCATAATGAGTTCTATTTAATCTCAATTGCCTTCCTTAAAGTAATGTGATCTAACTTTCCTATTCTTTTGAAATATGCCTATCTAATTTCCATCCTGTAAATATTCCCTATGTAAATACTCCCCTATAATTCATAATAAATTATTTAGTTTTCAACCAGTTTCTTTCTTAAACTATGTTGTCTATTTTATTTCAAAATTAACTAATACACCCTAAAAAACCCCTAGACACCACGCCAATAAAAACCCCGCTATCTGAAAAATCCGACCTTTTGGAAGATTTCGTTTGGATTCCCACAAAAATAATTGGGGGATCGCTCCGGGATTGATTTAAAATCTTCTTTATATTTTGATCAGAATCAAAGGTTAGTCTGATTAATTTAAACTCCCCTAACCTTCTTGTTTGAAAAACAATTGGCTCAACGGCCAAATTTAAAACGCTGACTGAAAAGTAAGCAAACGGCTTGCCTCTCATAACATACCAACACATTTTACTTAGTGATTCTTTTTTGTGGAGTTATTTTGTCCTGCAAGTATCAGTTCTGAAAATTGATCCAGTCCATTTCAAGCTTCATCTGCAGAATTCATCCAAGAAAATTTCGTTTTCAACAACTGTATCAGGTACTGTTTTTTATTATGTTCTTCATTAAAAGGAAGGAAATCTCTAAAAGAACTTCAGAGCCATCGTCATGCTGTTAATAACAAAATTGTGTTTGAGTTTTTAAAGTATATAATTCATATTTTTAAAGCATAATGTTTATCTTTAAAATACTATTTTTCTATTTGTGCATATTTAATCGCCCGTATCAAATTCTTTGCAAGTGTATCTTTTAAAATATTAAGGAAATCGATGAATATTCAAGTTATGAATATTTGTGTAACGAATCTGTTTTATGTGTTTTAACGAAATGCTCTCGTTGTGTTGACCTTGACAGGCGCCTCTTAGCTCATCAAGAATTCATGTATCTGTTCTCAAAAGTATTTGGTCTTCATATTAGGCTATCTCGATTGCAAAAAAAAAAACAGTTTTTTCCAGCAACTGTTGTGTAATAAATTAATCATTTCCTGTATTTTGAGAAGAAATTTCACTGAATCATTTTTGCTTTTCATTCAAACATTGTTCATTTTTATAATTTATTGATGAAACATCCTAAATGATCTAATTTTTAATGGTGTATTTTATCATTCAATATATGAATATTTTGAGTTCATTTTTGGCAGAATTATTATGCTTTCTATTGAAACGTGTGCTTATTATTAGAATTTGATGATGAGATAGATTCTGAATGATTTTATTTTTGTTGGTGTAGTAAAAAAAAATATATATGAGCTTTTTCTTTAAGTGACTAACTTCTAATTGTTTCGTTTTTAAATTAAGAACTTTGAATGATTAAATTCTTTTTCATTTTATAATAAATTTAATCCCAGTTTTTTAAAACAAGATTTACTTTGTTTAATTTATTTTTACTTTCAAATTCTTTTTGCATTTATTATAACAAAAGGAGACAACTGATATATTAAAATGTTTTTATAGAAGTTTTTTTTTTTTTTGGTTGAAATTAATAATTGAAGTATTTCAATTTAAGTACTACGCGTTTTAGCTCGCACTGTTGTTTTTAAACATTATTGGTCTAAAATATTTTAAGTGTATAAGTTTTGAGTATTTCATTGCATATTTAATGTATTTTGGTGCATTATAATTTTATCTTAAGAATTTTGTTAGTTGAAAGCGAGATTTGCTATACTATAGTGATACCATTGTTATTGTTGGAACGCGTGACAGTTTAGTTAATTCTTTTAGTTACTAAATAAAATTAAATTTAAATTTTAAAATGGCCTATCTCGTCAAAGGTTAACACGAAGATTTATTCGTCTTAGCCACAGAACTAAATTTAAAATTCGATAAATCTATGACCATCGCTACTCTCAAAGACCTAATTACTAGTAGTAAGAAATATGACGAAGATCTGACCAAAAACCTACACACAACGATAGTAGAGGATCGTAAAGCCAAGGAAGGACAATTACGCATAGAAGCCAGTGCAGAAAGAATACGCATACAAGAACGAGAAGAAAGAATACACATCGAAAAATTGAAGTTTGATGAACAAAAACGTAAAGACGAATTTGAATTGGAAAAGATGAGGATCCAAGCGCAATCTAAATTAGGTGCTGATACATCCGAAGGCAGTAATACTAAATTTCACGTCAAAGAAGTGTCAAAATTTATACATCGTTTCGATTTGAAAGAAGACACCAGTCTTTATCTTAAATTATTCGAACGTCAAGCGCAGATACTGGATATAAATCAAGAACTTTGGGTTTCTCATCTGTTAGGCTTATTACCGGCTGAAATATCTCACATCATAGCGAGAGAGCCTGATGACAAAGCTCACTCTTACGAACATGTTAAAGACTTACTACTGAAATGTTTTAAGCTAACTCCAGAAAAATTTCGACAGCTATTTGTTTCTCATCAAAAGGCTCCTGAATGAACATGGATTGATTTCTACTATGAATTAAATACTTACTTCAACGGTTGGATAGACGGTTTAAAGATAGATACTTTCGAAAAATTATCTGATCTAGTCATAACGGATCAACTTAAACGGAAAACACCTTTCGAATTTAAAGAATATTACTTAGATGAATGGCCAAATATGAACTCTCCTGTTCAATTAGCAGAAAAACTCGAAGAATTCGAAGACGTTAAAAAGACACTGAAGCAAAAGGGCAATCCATTTGCGAAGAAACAAGAATTCAAACCCGTTGAAAAAACTCGTAGATATGAAGCACCGAGAAAATTCGAATACTATAACAGAACAGATAAGAAGTTTCCAGCGTCAACAAATTTCAACAAACATTATGAAGCTCCTGTCACCAAGTACGAAAATATTCAAAGATGTCAAAACAATGCATAGAAAGGGTATTACAACAAAAATTACAAAAAACACCCAAACTACAATGCTTCCAAGCATGCTCAGAGGAACTATTCAAAGTCACGGAAATTCAAAGAACGTCCAGAGGAAACTTGCACACTCATCGTTAAGGAAGGTTTACGTACTAAAGAAATATTTTTCGGAAAGAAGAAAATCACGGCGCTTATAGACAGTGGTAGTACCGTAAGTTTGCTGCGAGAGAACACAAGCAGAAGAATAATGGACCCAACAAAATTATCAAAGAACAAAATACTTCTCACAGGTATTGGGGAAGCACAGGTGACAACTATCGGTTCCTTTGAACATGAATTTGAAATTGACAATGAAAACTACTCATTAACTTGGCATGTTGTACCTGCCGATAAATTAAAATTCGAAGCAGTTATTGGGTCAAACCTTTTGGAACAAGCATCGATAAGTTTCATGAAAGAAGGAGTTAAATTCAACAAATATGAAAATCAAGCACTTATGCAAATATCTGCTGAAAATCTTCAAGAAGAGCTAGACCTGCGACATGTTGAAAATTGCCGAATTAAGAAGGAACTCGAGAAGTTAATACAAGATTACAAGCCAGAAAAAATAGCATCTACCGACGTCACAATGAGAATTATTCT
>BMAV01019232.1:68525-84273 GCA_019973955.1 Trichonephila inaurata madagascariensis
AAGACTCGAACCACAAGTACAGGACTATGTGGAAGTCTGGAATCCGCAGAACACGGTACAACTTTTAGAAATCTTATCTAAATTTGAAGAGAGGTATTCTTACAAATTAAAAAGGGGTTCGCAGAATAGTGATAATGTGGAAAGACGGAGTCAAAACGCGAATAGCATGTCTAATTTTGATGATAATCGCAGAAACTGGAGAAATTCTGAAGTTGGGCGTAGAAAAAATAGTGGCAGAAATGATTCTAGAGGTACTTATGAGAATGGCCGTCAAAATAATAAATGGTTCGAGAGTAGGAATAGATTTCAGAATGATGATCGGAGATTCAGCGAAAGGGGATACCGATTTCGAAATGAAGATCGAAATGATAATTTTAATAGAGGGGACCGCAGAAATAGGGGTTCGAGTGAAAATTTCAGTCGAGGCGATAGGATTCAAAGGGGACGATTGAATATTTTGAAAGTTAATGAAGTTCAAAATAATCAAAAGAAATCGGCAGTGGATATACCAATTAAACTTTCTCCGATATGTATATCACCCGTGGAGCTTCCACACATTCCTATTTTATTAAATAACACATTTTTGAAAGCGCTATGGGACACCGGAGAAAAAAAATCATTTATATCGGAACAAATATATAAAAAATATTTTTTTATAAACAAGTAAAAAAATCGCGAGCTCAGGTGATCACAGCACAGGGAGCGAAATGCCAAAATATAGGAATTGTAGAGTTGAATATTCGAATCAGTAAATTTGAAAAACCTTGGTTGTTTCATTTGTTGACTGATTTGGAATACCCATGTATTCTTGGTGTTGATTTTATAAGTGGATCAAATATTGTTTTAATCTTTGATCGAAAATCGTTGAAGATTCCCGATTCGCAGATAGATAGGGTGGTTGAAACAGTTGAAGAGGAAAATGTTGAAATAGATTTCTCCAAGACAAAATTGGATGATAAACAAAACAGGAATTGCAAAATTTGTTTAGTAGTTTTAAGGGATTATTCTCAGACAAACCAGGTCTAACTCATGTTTTATACCATGAAATTGATACGGGAGATAATCCAAGATTAGTTTCCAGGCCGTAAAAGCAAGCGATAATTGATTTTCATATACAAAAAATGTTACGAGAAGAAACGATTGTTCCAATTCAATCCCCGTACGCATCACCGGTTGTGTTACGTAAGAAAAATAATGGGTTACCACCGGATAATCCGGAAGCATATAGATTTACGGTAGACTATAGGAAACTAATTCCGAACATATTAAGCAGCGATGCCAATTAAAGTTATTACAGATCGCGCTGCCTTAACACGTTTAACGCATGGAAAAAATTTGTCGAGTAGGATGATCAGATGGGCACTCAAATTAGCTGAATTTAAAATAGAATGGGAACATAGACCTGGAACTCAAAATGCGGTGGCGGACATTTTATGTCGAAGCCCGGTTGAAAGTATAATGGGAGAAAAAGTTAATTGTGCAATAATCAGAGATCTAGTACTTACGTCATGAGAACTGTTAATAACAGAGCAAAAGAATGACCCAGAATTAGGTCATATCTATAGATATTTAGAAAACCCGGAAGATAACTCTGTTAATGCGACGATATTTGAGAATTGGTCCCGCGACTTCCATCCAATTGAAGGCTTGTTTTTTTATGCGAAACACGCAACGTCGTTAGGTGAAATGCGTGTATACATTCCAAAGTCTTTAAGAAACAGCATCTTACGCGAATTTCACGTCAAACCAATCGCAGGTCATCTAGGCAGATTTAAAACTTATCATAAAATTCGGGACGTTTGTTATTTCCCGTATATGAGAAAATTTATTGATCAATATGTCTCTACATGCCATATGTGCCAAGTTAATAATTATAAAAAGCGTTACCAGCTGGTCAATTAAATCCGATTGTATCAAATTATCCAAATGAGATGGTTACGTTAGATTTATTAGGCCCGTATCCTAGATCGAGAGTGAGACGTAATCGATATGTTTTAGTAATTACCGATCATTTCAGCAAATGGGCTGAAATTATACCTCTTAAAAAGGCCTCGGCTCGTATAATAGCGGATACTTTTTTTGATAATTTTATATCGCGTTTTGGAGCTCCAATAAAATTAATAAGTGATAACGGTCCCCAATTTATATCCGAAATTTTTGAACATTTAAGTGAAAGATTAGGCATAAGGCATGTGAAGACTGTTGCATATAGACCGCAAGCAAATAGGACAGAAAGAGTAAATCGCGATCTAGTGCAAATGATTGCAAATTATGTTAATGATCAACACGATACTTGGGACCAATTCTTACGTGAGTTTGCTTACGCTATTCGTACGGCAGTGAATGAAACGACGGGAAAAACCCCTGCGGAATTATTTTTGGGTCGAAAATTGATTACCCCATTTCAAAAATTAGTAATGGTTTCGAACGGATCGGAATTTACAGTAAGAGATATCGAAAAAGTCTTTCATGAAGCTAGACTAAGTACGAAAACTAAGCATGAAAGATGGGAAAGATATTATAATAGACGAAGGAGGGATGTACAAATTAAAGTAGATGACTGGGGCTTATTAAAGACACACCTTTAAGTTGAGCAGCTAATAAGATATGCGCAAAATTCCAGCAAAAATTTGAAGGTCCGTATAGAGTTTTAGAAGTACGAAATAATAATAATATTGTTATATGGAGGTCAGGAAAAAGGTTAACCTTCAATGTTGATCAATTAAGAATATATCGTCATAGGGAAATGTGACGAGGTCGAGTTAGGAACAGGTCGCTCAGATAGTATTAGTTCACGTCAGGAAACGAGTAGTTTGGATAACGTACATCAAAGATCAAATGAGTTGCAATATGGGAAGAAGAAAAGGTCTGCGGTAAAGCGTGAGTTAGAGGAAAAGGGAATAAATCTCAAGTCAAAGCAATGTGAGAAAAACACGGATAGGGCCGATAAGCGCGGATCACTTATCAGATCGCTGCCTAGCTCCTTTTCTAGTAATAAGACAAGAACTGAAAGAAAACGTACAGATAAAGGAATTAAACGGTCGTATGGATCGGGGTCATGTGGACCACAGAGAAAGTGGCAGAAACGTAGACCCAATAACATTAATAAAAGACCATTGTCATCCAGTAACATTTATATAAGTAGGAAGAACAGGATGGAAGCAGCTGGAGTTCAAGATAGAAGGGAGTACAATCTGCAACCATGCCAGAAAAAGGATCAGGAGTCCCGACCGGCCAACGGAGCAACGACAAGCCAAGCTAGGAACAGCCGAAGAGAAAACTACAGACCCTACATCAGGCAACATACGGGATCATCGAGCACCCGAGGAATGAGAAGAGGAGCGAACAGTGATAGCACCTTGTCAATGGAATTACTAGTGGGACACAAGCCATAAAAATCAGGTTGTATTGTTTCATTTTTATGTTCTTTCCAACAAATGGTCGGAAGAATTATTGCAAAGAAGGAAGTCTCGGGTGGTGTTTAAAAGTTATAATCCAAGCAAAAGTTGACACTACAATGAGTGTATATATATTTTTTTTTGAACTTTTGACTTGTAAAATTTTTTCTCTCAATTAATGGAGAAAACAATTGTAATTATGCATTTGTTTACTTCGATGTATGACTTCGTGAGATGCGACAATTCCTTTGGTTATTTGTTTTAATGATTTATTGAAAAATGTTTGTAATTGTATAGTGTGTATATATATGTTGTTGTATTGTTCCGTATTAAGGTGCATCTGGTTCAGGGAAACGTGGCGTAGTCAGGTCACTAACAATAACATTAACAGCACTGCGCGACTCATTGGGAGTTTAACGGAACCAGATGCTGGGTGGACATGAAAGTTTGTTATAATTTCAAAATGATATATAATGCATAAAAAGTTGTGAAACATACTGGTATTATGTGAATATAGATTTTGCCAAGTAATTTAAAGAGTTTTCATTTCAGGGTGACCCTTGAATTCCAAATTATCCTCAACTTGGAGAAGAAAAAATCCAGTCTCCAAGCTTAATTGTAACATGAAATGGATGGAAATGGAAGACAAAATTGTATAGTAGTTTAAGTAAATATTTAAGTAGTTAAGTTAGTTAGGGGGTATATGGACCTCGTTTTTTTTCCCATCCAAGTCAAGGATGGTTTTTTCCCCGGTCCCTCGCTCTGATGAGGTATACCCACATATGTAAAATGAGAATATACCATGATTAAAATGCAAAACTTTTAATGTGGGTCTAGTTAATTGAGTAAAATTTATTGTGTCTGTCAAGAGTTCAAATTAAGGAGGAATATTAAATTTAACTTTTAAGATGAATAATTAAAATTAAAGTTAAGTTAAATATTGAAAATTAAGAGTTAAAATGAGGATTCAAGTTTAAAATTTAAATAAAACTTAGAAAGTGAGGAGATTCAGAAATAAAAATTTAGGCACGTAATTTCTTAAGGGTCATGTGGACCCTTGGATAAATCACGTTTTGCTTCTTGGAGGGGGTTGTGACGGCTCACGCGTCCTTTCTCTAACATAACCTCTGTGTTTTTTGATGGCCACGATTAATGGCAAATCTTTTCCAACCCAAATCCAAGAAGTGAAACGAAGGATAGATGCAAATAAGATAACCTTTAAAAGGACAGAAGTTTTAGTAAGCGCGATGGCAATTTAGAGAGAGTTCGGTGTAGAAAAGATAGAAGTGTAAATTGACGGCCTACCCAAGAATCAAATATATCTAGCCATTACTACAAGGTACTTACCATTGTACTCGAGTCTAACGGAATACCTGAAGTTGATTGAACCGTTGATTGGAAATTACAGGTAGGAAGATTATTTTCTGAATTCGAAATATTATTAGGATTGAGAGTAGGCGGATATAATATAATTATATAGGTAAGTGATCCAATTGCGCGATCTGTGTTAACTACGGCTACATGTTTTGGTTTATTCTCACTTAATATAAGTTTGTTCGATATATAAGTAATTCAAGTTAAACTCTTAATAAAAGTCATATTAAGAATTCTAAAAATGTCTCTTCATTTCAAGAATCCCACACCTCTAACTTACGCTGAAACCCCACGATATGGTCGACAAAGATCGACCATATCACAGAGTTTTCTGAAAGGAGTTGTATCAGGTTAGGAGATAGTTCTTTAACAGTCAGAGGTGAGAAAACTTCCTCTGAGGTATTGACTAACTCTTCCTGTATATGTAATGAAATTTGTTTAGTGAGTGGATTCTGATTATTTACAATGATTTGTCCATTTTGTAGTAATTGGTTATGTTCACAATCAATAACAAATTTATATTGACTACATTCTGGTAGTCCTAGAATAATATGAGGTAGACTACTACTAATTATATACAGATTTATGTGTCTCTCTACCTGTCCAATTGTTAAATAAGCTTCGCATAGTTTGTTTAATTGAAAATTGCCATGGGCTTGGTTAATATGTACAGGCCTGGTTGTTTGTTGTGATAATCTAAGTTTACTTACAATATCTGCAGAAATTAAAGATAGAGTGGATCCAATATCAATAACAATATTTACATTGTTCTTTTTAGGTAAATTGTCCAAGTTAGCTAGGCTTGGCAATGATGAGATGTGTCCGGACACTTGTAATTGTCAATATGCTGGGCCAGCGGTCTCAGTAGAGGGGTGTTGTCTCTGATTAGGAATTTGTTGACTGCTAACAGAGTTCTCCGAGCTCTGAGAAACAGTGTTAGTAGCCAAAGATGAGTCGCATGTAAATGGGGTTTGTCTCAATTGATGTTGATTAAAAGGACATTGTAGTTTCCAATGATAAGCATTGGGAATTCCTTGTTGTGTACAAATACTACATGGATATGGTGGCAGTCCATGTTGAAAATGTGTGTGGTGGTTGGGTCTAAATCCTCGATTGTTAAAATTATGAGAATGCTGATTTGGGAGATGTTGGGGACGCGTTCTATTAAAACTTTGAAAGTTGGGTCGAAAAGAGTGACGATTTTGAGGTACAAAAGCATTTTGTCTGGGTCGAATGGGCATATTTTGTCTAAAAGTATTTTGTTCAGGTTTAGGGGCTTGTGTTTTCATTAAGCGTGTAGCTACCATGAGCCATTCTGTGGGTGAGGTAGGGGGATTTATTGTCATTAATTGTTCAATATTGGTGGGCATTCCTTCAGTAAGTCCTTAGAAAATGAGTTGAGGGGATAGACCTAATTGCCTACCATAATTTAGTTTTTTATGAAAATATTGCTCTAAATTATCTTTTAATTGAAGTTGTGAGAAATCTGCTAAACTTACAGCATTAGGTTTTAAAAAATTTTCTATAAGAATCGAACAAAGTTCTCCAAAATTTGAAATATTAAGGCAAGAGTTGATATAGTGGGTTAATGCAGACCCTTTTAGATATTTTGATATGTTTACGATTTTCAAATTATCATCTTTATTACTGAGTGTACATGCATTATTAAAATAGTCTAACCAAGCTTCTATTATCATTCCATTTTCAGAATCAAAAGGGGCTATATATGGTTCATTAGGGGTTTGGTTGGTAGTACTTATTGTGACATAGCCATCTGTTGATAGCTATGTCTTGGGGGTTCCGCGTAAGTTAGAGGTGTGGGATTATCGGAAGGATGAGACATTCTATAATTCTTAATATGACTTTTATTAAGAATTTAACTTAAATTACTTATATAACGAACCAACTTATATTAAGTGAGAATAAACCAAAGTACGCCGATTTAATTAAGTCAGATCGCGCAATTAGATCACTTATCAAAATATAACTAATTATCTGCCTAATCTCGCTTCAACATTATACTAGCGTTCAGAATACAATCTTCCTACCTTGGAGGAATAATCATCGATTCAATCAACTTCAGATATTCAGGGTAGGCGCGAGTGCAATAGTATGCACCTTGTACAACGGGCGTGATCTCCGTGATTCCTGAGTAGCCGTCTAATCACACTTCCACCTGTTCCGAACTAAGCTTTCTCTAAAATTACCATCCTTACTCACTAAACTTTCTATCCTTTTAAAGGTTATCTTATTTGCATTGTTGCTTCGTTTTTACTTCTTGGATTTGGATTGGAAAAGTTTTGCCATTAATTGTGGCCGTCAAAGAACGTAGGAGTTGTGTTAGAAGAAGAACGCGAGAGATGTCACATTATAACAGCCAAATTGGTTTGCTCATTATTTGCCATTTTAAAACCAGATCTGAGAATCATACAGAAATTAAAAATCTTAATTTAACTTAAAAATTTGAAGTACCAAAAATAAAAATACCAAAATATAAAATTGATATTTCAACAAAAATCAAAACATTTGCATCTATTAATTATTAAAATTCAAATATCAAACATTAAAGTATTTAAATTTCTTATTTCAATAGATATTGTTTTATCATAATTAAAAACATGTATTGCAACACTATTAAAAATATATCAAATAATTTTTCATAAAATGTTAAGCATAAAAATATGAAAAACCAGAATCACTTTAAAAAAAAAATCATACTTATAAAATTTGCAAGATAAATAATTTTGAAAATAAGATTTGTTAATATATAAAACACATTTTAAAACCCCGCTGAGCTCAGCATTCACTCTTTCAATTTAGTAACACACATTTAACAATTTTCACTTTTCTGTTCACGGTTGCACTTTTTCGAAGAAACACGAATCTGTTATAGGCTTATTAACTGTTTTGATGAAAACGAAGCCGTCTTGCACATACTTGAACGGGGATTTCCCCCTGCTAATGAAGTAGTTGAAACATCAGGAATTTTCGTAAACGGATGAAGGCTTTTTTTTGTTGTTGTTGTTGTCGCTGGGAACGCTCACTTTACTTCTTGTTTTGAAGCATATCTTCACGGCAGGAAACTATCTTAACGCTTTTTGTAATAGATTGAAGTAGTGTTGGCCGGTGTAGAGTATGTATCAATGTTGATTTAGTAATGACGTCTTCAGAATAGCTTTACCTCCTTTATTATGAGCACACATCAACAGATCAAAGCATAATTACGTTACGTTAACATTACATAGACAGCGGCGTTTTGAAGGACACAATACAAAGACAAAAAAAACAGCAAGTATTTACAATCTTACGTGATGGCGGCAAGCAGAGCAAGAGAGCGTGATTACGTTGAATAGGCGTTTTCCTTTGGGTATCTGATTGGCTAAAATGCGCGGGCTACGGAAATCGGTTTAGCCGATTACGATTAAGATTACAACGTTTATTTTTAAACCTAAGAATTAAAGATTATTTATAGATCATTAAAGAGTTAATTAAAAGTATGTTAGAGGGAATTATTACACACACACACACACACACATATATATATATTGTCTTACATCAATAGAAAAGATTTATTAGGATTAACAAAAATTTCTCTGATAATTTGATTTTTGTAACTTTGAAGGGAACTTTTGTTGGAAATACCAAAATAATTTTGATACAACCAAAAAAATTTTTGACAGCACTTTTATACAAAATTCGAACAATTTTTTTCTCTCTTTGATTTAATGAAATTTTTGTTTATTTTGCCAGCTAATGGTTGTCATCCAAGCACAGTTCATACGATGAAATCCTTCTTGTCGGGAAACCACGTAGTCTACATTAATGCAAACAATTCTAGAAAAGAAACTATCAGTGTTGTCGTTATGGGATTAGAAATCGGTACTCACTACCTCTAAATGTGGTGTCTTCTCCGACATTTTCTGTCATAGCAATCGTACTTCGTACTTCAAGTTAACACTATGAAGTTAACGAATTGTGAGGTTAACGCTGAGTCATGTTTATCTGCTTTCAGCTTACTTTTACAGCTTTATTTTTTCTTACTTTTAAAGTCATCCTAATAGTTCAAAAATCAGCTAATTTTTGTTGTTGTGAATGTGTAATGCATTTTATATCTCACATCATATTAATGTACAAAATAATCAATAAATGGCTGCTTATGTCCATATTTACATTGACTACGAGCTCTGTATCATAATGGGCTTTTTTTCGCTTACACACAATTAATACTTAAGGGACTTTAGTTGATTCTGTGAAAAGGTACTTGGTAAATGACACAAACATATTTGTTTGCAATAGCAAAAACACTAGACAGTTTTTATCTCATTAACAATGCTTGTTTGAGCTTATTTTTAAAAACATAAATTTTATTAGGGCTAAAAAATATTTATTTCATAAGCAAAACGCTTTTCTCGTTATAGATAAAAATGAATTACCAATGTTTATTTAAGAAATTCACATGAAGAAAAAGAAATAAGTACATTTTCAAATGTCTTATCGAACAACCTATTAAAATTATTAGTAGACTTTTAAAATAAAGATATCATTACAATTTCCATAAATAGAATAAAGTTAAATAACTTACCTTCGAATACTTTGATGGAGCAAAATCTTTTCTACATATGGCTGCGATCCATTTTTTTAGAAGGGAGTCCTCTTTTGGGAATCCGAACATTTGTAATGTTCCAGTACCTTTACAATTGCTATTGCGATTAGGTACAACGCATATGT
This sequence comes from Trichonephila inaurata madagascariensis, assembly GCA_019973955.1. NCBI lineage: Eukaryota > Metazoa > Arthropoda > Arachnida > Araneae > Nephilidae > Trichonephila > Trichonephila inaurata. The sequence continues at coordinate 78,026 of BMAV01019232.1, forward strand.
AGACCATTTTTTTTATGATCTTATTCCGAATCGTCACAAATAAATTGAAAATCTGCAATAAAAATGTGGAAAGTAGCAAACCATACAGACACAACAACTGAAATGGCGTAGGTGAGTAAAGTCAGCCTCTCTCATTTCAATGCCCAGGTCTTGTATCTAGGAGGTGCTGGTCCAGTCCGTCCCATGCCTTATTTGGTGCCCCACACTATAAGATGAGACATAAATCGTCATGTCATTCCAACGCAAGAAACACAATCCTACGCATCTTTTCTTCGCAATAGCGAACAATCCTTTCTGAACGCATGTGCAGCAAGGCCACGTGTTAAACGAAAGATATGAATGACTGACAACAAGTGCGATCAGAACTGTCCACTTGAAGAAGGAAAGCAATAAAAGTGTCTTTTCGCCTGAGGAACTGGGAAACACAAAGAAGGAGTAGCAGACAGATGGTCATCATAGGGACTACGCTACAGGGGAGACAAGCAGAGACAATACAACACAAAACATGTAAGTTCCATCCTGTGTGTGTGTGTGTGCTACAGGACTATAGATAGTAAGTATTCGAATTGTCGAAAATTAATTGCGTATTGTAGTCTGGACAGCCACAGATTTTATTTCGAAATATTGATTGCACCAAAACGTATTGTTTTACTTCGAAATATCAAGAGTTTTTTTCTAGGGGCTGAGTATATACTTCGAATTAGCGAGAGGTTTGTATTTTCGAAGGTTTGCTTATAAATGCACAAAACTCCAGCAAATTTTGAAATTAAAATGAACTTGTATATTGCAAATTTTGATCGGAAACATTATTAACAATTTTTTTCAATAAAATGCAATGTATTAGACAATATAAAAGAAATTTTTGTTTCTTAAGGAAGAATGAAATGAACTTCATTTGCAGTCTCATTCGATGGAAAGAGTAAGATAAGCGAAGAGCCTGTAGAAGACAATAAAGAAGAAACATAGAACAAAACTAGAACAAACAGAACAGGGAAGAAAAAAATTTTTGTTCCTCACAATTACTTTCAAGTTATAATTATTCACGACCTTTGTCAAAATCGGTGGATTCAAGAAAATTAATTTAAGAAAAACTTCCAATGTGTGTAAAAGACTAGAAAAAAGGAAAGAGTTAGGAATTAATAATTATTAGCGATCATTAATTCAAAAAATACAATTAATTTGACCGCACATACACCCCTGAAACTCTTGTAAACTGGTCAATTTACCAGATTTTCAAGTAGCTTAAAAATTCTTGTTTTACACCCATACAAATAATCAGAATGAGCAATCCTTTTTCTTCACCTTCGGAATCTAATCTTATTCTAAGATTCTTTATCGGTAATTTTTAATAATAAAGGAAAAAGATGTTGGATTTGGTACATTTGATTTGTCTTTTCTTTTCTAGATTGTTCGTGAACCTCTAAAAGTATATGGCAGTGTTCTGATTTTTGCATACAATAGCAGTTGCGTACATGAAAAAGCATATATATATATATATATATATATATATATATGTAGGAAATAGTAATTTATTAATTTCGAATAATTAGAGAATGTTTTGAATTTTTAATATATTTCGAGAGAGAGAGATGTAAGAGATGGCGGCCCCAAACAAACTGAAGTGAATCGAGAGGCTTTTCAATGCCCAATGAAAGAATTCGGAGCGAAGACGTCAGAGGTATATGATCCTTGAGTGCGAGATCGTTTGTACACACTCACACCGGACACGAACGAAGTAAGGTCGACGCCCTTTTAGCGACTTTGCCTTTGCAAGCAACACAGACCCCTTCTTTAGGCCTAGCGATGTTTGGCGCCCCCGTCTCACAGGTGAATCCTGCTCTCTGTTCGAACTATCTTTTATTTATCTTCTTGTAAATAATTCAAAGCTGTAAATAGCCTGTTCCTTATCTTAATAAATTAATTGTTCTTTAAACTTGGCTTATGCTTTCTTTCGTCCAAAATTTCATCATTACCCCTAGACACCGTCCCACAAATTGGGGACCTCGACCGCGATTTAAACTGGTTTCTTCGTGTTGGGCATTTGCCTAGCAACAGCCTTATTCATTTTTTCCCCTTCGTGTTCACCTTTCAACGATTTTTTTTTCAAAACGTCGAGACCTTACCCGTTCGTCGGTGTTGATTTCAACTCCCCTTCTATTGTATTCTCACAGTTTATTTTAGAAAAAAGCCCGCCAGCGATCCTGGGCTCGTCGTCATCCATTCCAGCGAAAATCAGCGTGCATCGCTTAAGAATTTCGTCTTTTCAAGCCTCGTCATCGAAAATCAGCGAATCGCCAGGTCAGTGTGGTACTTTCCTATCAAATAACTACTGCAGAAATAGGAACAGCTTTAGTATCGCCCACCCTAGAATTGGACTACAGAAAATGCGCCAAACAAGCGCGATAAATGATATTGTCTCGTTTCCCGTTCACCAAAATGTTAGTCCAATCACAGAATGTCGCTTACAGCGCTACCTTCAGGTAAAATGGAGAACTTTTTTGGAAAAAGTGTGGAAGATTTTCGAACGCCAAATCCTCTTTCTAGCCAAAGGTCGATCGCCATTCTTTAGAGGACACGATTATAGCAACCGTATGCAAGATTGTTACGCGGGAAAGAATTACGCGTAGTAATACATTAAACTCCTTAGGAAGGGGGAGGGGGGCGTTTCTGCAAATACTTCTTTTTTCCCATGTACAAATTAAAAAAAAAATTTCTGATTCTGAAAAAAATAATTTCTAAATCAGATCATTTTCATGTGGTTCTTTTAAATTATAATTGACCAGTAAGAGATATAATTTGGATGTGAATAAAAATTACAGTACTATATATATATATATATTATTTTATTACCCATGTTTTCATTACTTTTCTCTTTTTTAACTTCTAGATTTTGAAAAAAAAAAAAATAACTATTCTATTCTTATTAAAAAAAATTTTGTGGAAAGTCCTGAATTTTTAACAACCAAAACAGGGAAACAACAGGATTCTCAAAAAGGAGTGATTGTAAAAAATATAAACAGATTTATCTCAAGTTATAACATATCAAATTTTCAGCATCTTTCAAAACAAACTAACATATTTTTTTTAAAAAAAAAACTGGAAAATCTTAACTTTTATTTTTACACATTAATTATATTTTTACATTTGTATATGCATTTTTATTTTTGTACGTTTTCAGTGTATGCTAATACACTTTTGAAATTTCTTCATTTTTTTAAAATTCTATTTGGTTTTCTTTTTGTGCTGTATCAACTTAAATGAATTAAAGCATTGGTTTCATTTAGTAAAGTACTTTTATATTTATATATGTGTAAAATAACTGAATAATATTTTTCTCTAAAAAAGCTATAAAAGATGTAAAAACTATTTTCAATGAAATTGAAGACTTTCCACACTTTATTTTTCTATATTTGAATCACACTTCTAACAACTATTATAGCCAAAATTATAATTGACGTAATTTAAGTATCAATGTAAAAAATAAAAGTTTTTTTCCTCCTGCTTTTAGATAACGATGAGATATTAAATTCTAAGTGTTCCATTTTATTAGGTGTTTTCCGATAAAAGTTAATAAATATTTAAAAATATTATATATAAATATCCAAAACTTGGAAAATGATTTTAAAAACATTTTATTACTGTTAAAGGCTGAATATTACATCAATAAGGAAATTCTAGAATGTGAAAATGAAATTACTTATCTCTATTTGTAAAATAAAAATGAATGTTTTAATCAGCACCGAATTTAGATTTATTCAGATTATAGCCGATTCTGAATAAAGGTTAACATTAGAATTAAATTTTCCTTGATCTTTCACTTAAGTTTTCACCCCAATTAGGACAAGTTTACATTTGAATCAAATATTCCTATTTAAATCCTTAATATTTTTATTCTCTCGAGCCATTAAAAAAAATCCTTCTTAAAGTAAAACCTTGAAAACGCTTATCTAAAATAAAATTTCAGTAATATGATCAACTCAATATATGTATATGTTACCGTTATATAAAGAGAGTATAATTCAGTTATTTCATAGAATAACTAGGTATTTCATAAAATAACTAGACAAGTCAGTTAAAGTATAAATAATAGTTAAACAATGTCATACTTTACCTAGTTATTCTATAAAATAACTAGGTATATTCCATGAAATAACTAAGGATAGACCGTTAAAGTGAAAAATAAACAATTGCAAAGATGTTTTATAAATTAATTCATCATAAATAGCTAAAATCTCTCGAAAAATACATTGTATCCCTTTTGCGGAAGAATAATTGATAAATAATTAGAGAAAGTAGAGATGATATAATTTATATTATATTGCTATTAGTTCAACAGAAAAAGGGAAAAAGAATATGTTGCAAAAATAGATTATATTTAAATATTATCAACAAAAATACATACTAGGAAGAAAAACTGTTGCTTCATACAAACATTGTGTAAACTTTTTAAAACAAAAAAAGGAAGAGAATATTGATTTAAATTTCATGAGATACATTTATTTTACTTTTTATTGTTTATTAGGGCAAGGATTGCCATGATGACACTTTGGATTGAACTACTTATTATTTTTGAAACAAGCACACTGTTTAGTATTACATTGCCCCCGTCCTCGCCAGGCAGCGCGGGGCTTCTGACATGACGCACCAAAACAAAATGACCTAAATATCATTTTTTAGTTTTATTCAGTTATATTCTTTGCATTATTATCTTTCGATTGATGTATAACTTTTGTATGCTTGAAAATTAGAAACTGTATAAAACTTCAATTGAAAAATGTAAGCAAACAAATTAGGGAATTCGATCACGCCTCCTTTTTAGATAAAAAAAAAGCTTTTTGATAAAGAAAAGCTATTTTAAAAAGTGAAATGATAACTAAAAAAGGAAGGTGTTGCAAACAAAGCATGATTTTTCTGAAGTACTACATTAATGTATAATTTTTAGGGGAAAAAAATGTTTCAAATTCTATTACAAATATACTTTTTTTTAAAAAAAAAATACCAGATTTATTATCTAATTGTTTTGTTAATTAATTTTGAACAAATAATTTGTATTCGAATAAGTAATTGTGTATTGAATATTGATTTTTTTCAACTTGAATGATGGAGTCAATGTTAGTAGTTCATTCTGATATAATTCAGATTTACAGTATCAAGAAGAATTCGCATAAATGCAAAACGATGCGTGAATTAAACCGTTGTTTAATATAAAAGGAGTAATGTCATAGCTTTGTGAAGAAACCGAAATGAAATATATATATATCTAAGTGCAACCAAATGTGCAAGATAACTGTTGTTAAAATTTCTATTTTTGTATTTAACTGAATGTGGGTTTAGTACCTTGCTGCTAAAAGGAAGAAAAAGGTTGAATATAATAAAACGGGGAGACTTAAGATTAAAGTAGTTATCTAAATTGGATCTCGCGATATAAAATCTTTTTGAAATAAACTTAAAAAGAAACGCAAGAATCCCACTGCTTTTTAAAATTTTTATTTCAGTTTTCCTTCGTAAGTTTTGAAAATTTACTTACTGTAATAATAATAATTTTCTAGTAATTTTCTAAAACCTTAAAGTTTCATTTTTTTGTGTAGTATTAAGAAATACAAAATAATTCGAAATTAAAGACATATTTGTATGTAATTATTTCAAACGACAAAAATGTTAAAGAAAGAATTGCCCATTTCAGCAGATCAATTTCATCGAAAAAGAGTCTACAGGTTGTAGAGATCAAAATCGCTTATTTAAAATAAACAGACTAAAATAAAATCCCTCTTATTGTGCTGTCCATCTTTAAAAATCTCTTTTATTACCCGATCCCCTCTTGAATAACTGACGCCGGACATGGAGGGTTGGAAGGAATGTTCGTTGTGACCTTGCGAGCTACCAGACCCTCACGCAAGCGCTTCAAAGCGCAAAAAACATAGCCCCGAGGGCCGCAAATAAAAAATATATATATATCTGTATTGGACCCATTACATACATTTATTGGAGTGAAATTTTAAAACGGAATGAATTATTATTATTGTTTTTCTTCGTTTTAATGTATACAAACATGATATAATATAATACAAAAGATGCAATGATCAAATAATGTTTAATTTCTTTAGAGTTAGTGAGATTTTTGCTTCTCAATTCTTTCTCTTAGTTTTTGCAAGTCGATCACATCGTAATTGATGTTGTAGGTTTTCATTCGTTAAGTTTGAGTGCGACTTATGTTTGATAAATTTCATTTTCGAAAAAAAAAAAAAAAA
>BMAV01019232.1:90282-132443 GCA_019973955.1 Trichonephila inaurata madagascariensis
TGAAAGAAAATTAAAATTGTAGTTGTTTTTACAATAACCCAAAGTGATACTTTCAAAACTAGAAATTGCATCAAGTAAATAAGGTACTTACGGATTATTGCAACAATGCAAACGTTCGAGATAACTCGCCAAGTTGGCAACCCTGATTTCGAATGGGTAGTATGTACTGATTTGGCAACCATGTGCTTTGTTTCATATGTCGTCAATACAGTTGCAATAATATGCAAGTACCATAAATAAGTCTTATACTTATTTATTAAAACTGATTAAAAATAATATTTCTTAATAAATTGTAATTTTCAATGAATTTGTCAAAAAAAAGTTAAGTAATCAAAATTTTGAAGACATTTTTTTAGACACTAACTGAAAAATTTCATCAACAGGGAACTATCAAATTTGTTCTGAAATACGAAATTCTTGTAATGATGAGAATACATTTTGATTAACTAAACGAAGTGGCAAGATTAAAATAACCACCATCCCAAAGGTAGTTTTTTGTATAAAAATTTTGGTATTTATGTATTATTGCAACCATATTGGTGACATTACATGAAACAAAACACATGATTGCCAATTTAGCATGTATGACATGTGAAACCTGGGGTGCAAACTTAGTGAGTTACCTTGAATGTTGGCATTGTTGCGATAGTATGTAAGTACCAAAATTTTAAAACTTTATAGAGAAAACTCCGATTTCAAGTAGCAATTCAATTTAAAATCTAGCTTATTTATATTATCAAAAGTTGGCGATAAAGGTGTAAACTAAAATAGAATCCAACAAGAGTTCAATATCCGACTTGACAAAGTTTCGGAAAAATTAATTTTTGCTGAAGTGGCTGAACACCAACCCTGTACATATATTTATGTGTAAAAAATTCAATTGGTTAGAGTGTGAAAAATAAAGCACTTGCACAGAAATGGTATTTTTCCTATTTCATGTCTAATAACTTAATTTTGATAAACTTTACTTTGATAATCCTGAAATTTAAAAATGTAGAATTTTTTTTGATTAAGTTTTGTGACATTGCATAGTCTTTGTTGAAAATTCAATTTCTCATTCTTTCTAGTTTCTAAATAACACAATGCAAATTCTTTTTAAGTTTAAAGTGCAGTATAAGGGGGGGGGGGCTACTTAGAGCAGACTTTTTTTTTTTTTGCAAGTAAAAACGGTCATCAAGGTACTTTTTTCGGATTTATTATAAAATGAATTTGATATCTCACCATGACATTTAGATAAAAGTCGTCAAATCCAAAGTGCCCCCATACTACACTTGAGCCCTTTTGAAAGATTTTATTAGATGTTCTTTTCATTAATTATGAAAATCACAGCCTAGTTATAATTTTATTTTGTTATTTAGATCCAAAGGGGAAAATATGAATGATACAGAAATACATGGCAAAAAGTTTGATTCTGAATAATGCCAAATGTTCAGCATATAAGAACAATGATTTGGTAAAGAAAAATTCAATTGATGAATTTATTTGGGAATATTGCAAAGAAATGAATGAATGGGCATTGTAATAGAAGGTTCAGGAGAAAAAACAGTAGATTTGAAGAAAGCAATTAAGTATGAACCAAATTTTAATGATGATGTGAATGTGTGAGTTTCAAAGGCCAATTAAGATTTCTTTAAGACTGTTGTCAAGGAGAAAAGTGTGATAAAGGCCGGCTCGAAGTGTAGTATAGGAAGGCCACTTTGGATTTGGCGATTTTTTTTCGGATTTGGCAGTTTATCTAAATGTCATGGTGAGATAACGAATTCATTCTAAAATAATAAATAATTCCGAATAAAGTACCTTGGCGACGTCTTTTAGTCGCCAAAAAAAAACTCTGCGCCCCGAGGCCCCCCCCCCCCTATACTACACTTTTACCAAAGAGAACCCCTATTTACACTTTTACCAGAATCACTTTATTGAAGACAAAGGTTCAAGATCAATTCAATTCTCCCCTTTTGCATACAATATAGCAAAATACATACGAAATATATTCAAAAGATGCAAGAAAATAGTATATTGTTAATTCGTATCAAGAAATAAATAACTTTACATACTTCAGAATCCATTTTTAAGCTTAAAAAAATATAGTTCTATACCGAAATTTTAGTATCTGATTAAACACTACAATTTCGAAACAAGAATGTTTCAGCTTCAAAATAAGCGCTGTCTATACAGTCACAGCTAATATATAGGCACAGGGAAAAAGTGCTTGTTTGCATGATAAAATTATACTAAATTTCAAAAGATATGTGTTTTAAAATGTTTTAAATATTGCATTACATATTTTAAGATAAAATTCTATTCAATTACAGTGACAATTGTTGATTTTATGAAATGCATCTCTCAGAATCAAAAATACTTATCAAATAAAAACCTACAATGTGTAAATCAAGTTAAATTGAACTTTTTTCGTTATAAATGAATTAATTAGTTACTACATGCTAAAACTATATAACTCTTTTTTCTGTTCTTTTTAAGGAAATCTTATTCTGCAACAACTGGAATTTCAAGGCCTTCCACTATCCATGAAGAAGAGGAAAAGTGGAGTCCTTTTAACTGTCTGCAATATTTACTGAATTGTGATTGGTTGTCGTATTGCATCTTTGTTGTCTGTCCTCAGCTGTTTTGTGTTGACGATTGAAGATATTAATTTATCGTCTAATATACTAAAAGTCTGTGATTGACATGAAATGCGCGTCTCCAAGATTCTTTGTAGTAAATGCACCAACTTAAAAACAATAACTACTAATAGCTGAAACTGCAATAATTAATTACCTGTCTACTTTCTGTTTTCTTTTGTTTATTTATTATTCCTTTGTTATGATGTCTACATTGAAAGTTAAATAGCCATGCACTAATTTCATTTCTAATAACCTATTTATGCTGTGATAAAATTAATGCAGTATGGGGAATTGTTTGAAATCTGTTTCAACTGATGACATATCGTTATTGCGTGAAAATCAGAGTAATAGAGAATCTTCCTCTGATCAACTTGGACCTCCACCACCGTATCAAGTAATTTATGTATATTAATTTACTGTTGAATTAGGAATTAAATGTATTTAAATATCTTTGGAAATGAAAATCCTAAAATTTTTATGACATTATTAGTATTTAAAAAAGAAAGCGTTCTTATAATATATTTAAATAAAAATCTATTAAGAATAAATAGTAAATTACTGTTCAATTTTGTTTAATTTTATTTCGTAAATAAATGTTAGAACTTTGTTTAAATTTTTCATATTTCTATATTTTATATATGCAAGGCTCATACTTTAATTTTCACAGGTTTTATATGATGTAAAAAATTTTAATTCATTTATGATTTTTTTGTAATATTTTGAATAATTTTGGGTAATGATTTTAAGATTTTTATCCTTGAAATAAAAATATTTAAAAAAATTTTATTCTGTGTTTAAATCTTAGTAACTATTTTTTTAAAGATATATTATGATTTTTTTTATTAAATATCTACAAAAATGCTAAGTTATGTTGTTAAATTTTTTGAAGCATTAATAAAAATGACATTTTGGATTCAAAATGAATTTAAATTGGTAAGATTGCAATCATTTTTAAATTAAATTGTATTGCAATCTTATTATAAACAGGTAGTATTATATTTCAATTGAAATACCTTATTGCAAGATTAATAGATATAAAAAAATCTTTTTTGTCTTATAACAACTGCTATAATAAATGTTAATCTAAAATAAGATAACATGGAAAAAAATCTTGGACTTAAATTAGTTGTCCTCAATATCTTTCTCTGGGTTGAGTTGAATTCCTTATCAACTTTCTTGAAAAACAAAATTAAAAAATTTACAATTTATTGAAAAAAATAAAGTAGAAATTTTAATATTAATGATCTGCTGTAATATTATAGGAGACTGTATCTGTCCCTGTGTATTATCCTTCTCCTAATGTAAGTCGGCCTGCTTCACAGTTGACTGAAGAAGAGCAAATTAAAATTGCTCAAAGAATTGGTCTTATTCAACATCTTCCAACTGGAAAATATGATGGAAGTAAAAAGAATAGAGAGTAGGCATTTTTATTTATTTAAATTAACTTCATCTCATTTTATTTACTCTTATATTTTTTATCTTTTTCATATATTTTTAATTTGTAATTTAAAAAAAAATAATCTTTCATTCAAGGATATATTTATTTCAAAACTTTATTGAAATTGTTTAGCCAGATTTTTTTTAGAAAATAAGTCTTATAATTATGATACATTAGTTTTTTACAAGAATGATCTAACAAAAATATATTTTTTTACTACACATTACATTTCAAATTATATGTGTTAGAATTTTATTAAAATTTTAGATTAATTTTAGAAATAAAATATCAGGTAAGTGCTATTTTTATTTATTGCATAACTTTTGTAATTTTTTTTAAAAAGTATATTTATATTTTATACATTTACATTTTTTTTCAAACGTTATGAAAGTGCAAAGGAAGTCAAGTGTCATTGTTAGAAAATGAAAAATTAAATATTTAACTGCAATTAAATTCTTAATTTTATATCTTTTTCAAGATAGCATGGTTATTTTTCCATTTTGTTATTTGAGGTTAGATGTAGCTAAAGCTAACTTTAAGAACTGAAAAATTGTTATTTTTTTGTTTTTTTTTTGAGAAAATTAATGGCAAATTGATCAAATTGTTGGGTGCTAAAATTTTGTTAATAATGATATTAAGATAGAAATTTTAGCATATTTTTAACATGTTATGATAACAATAGTTTTATAACTGCATTTTAATTAAAACTATTTTCTTAACTGTATTACATATTTTAGAACTTTTTTTTTGTTGAATGTTAAATGTTTATGAATTATGCATTGTATTAAAAATCACATATTGATACATAATATATAGATATATGAAGCTAATTTTTTGCTGTCCTTTTTATTTTGATATCATTTTTAAATTTTGATGCATGGACAAGTTGGATGTTTGAAGTTAAGTTTTATCTATACTTAAGTTTAATCTTGGCTATACTGTATATTTGTAAATGGTAGTTGATAGTTTTTATAGTGGGTGTTGTATAAATTTAACAAGAGTACTGTTAAATTACTTTGAGATTTTAGCATGGAGGAATTTTGATGTATGTGCTGTTGTTGATAATGTTTTTTTTAATGCAATACCTCTTTTGTGAACTGTGGGAAAAAATAACTCTTTCTTGCATTTAAATTTTGTGACAATGATGAAAATTCATTTTTGAATAGGAAAATAAGGGTGCAATTCAGTCAAATGAGCAGAGTAATATCGAAGGCCTCTGTGTTTCAAAAACTACTCAAAATCAACAATTGACATTTCATTAAATTATGTACTATTTGACTTTTAAACAGTTTTTTTAATTTAAAAAAATGCTCACCTATGTATTTATTCTTTCAAAAGGCTATTTCATACATTATTGACATTGAAGACTACTTATGGTATTAATTTTAGTGTCCAACATTGTTTAAAAATTTAAATGTAGTGCTGTAGTTTTTTTTTTATTTATTTATTTAAGTTTGATTTATTTTATAGGTGTGTCATATGTATGGGAGAGTTCAATTTTGGGGATCCAATTCGATTTCTCCCCTGCATGCATATCTACCACACTGATTGCATTGATGATTGGCTTATGAGATCTTTTACATGTCCATCCTGCATGGAACCTGTGGATGCAGCTCTTTTAACGACGTACCAAACTAACTGAACTTGACCATCAAGTCCATGTTATTCTCTTAGAAAGTTTGGAAATCCAAACCTAGTTAATCTTAGGCTTTGGCATATAACAAGGTCTGAGTGTTGAATCCCTTGGAAACCTTTATGTACTATAAATATGTCTTCAATGCCTTCTTGCTTACTTTTGGGTTTGACATTTAGGGAAGGCAAATTTGAACTTTGGTACATTTTAAAAATATTTTTTATGATACTGAGATGCAGTGGATCACAAAATTTTAGCCATGAGTGATCTCCTATTGTACCTATCATGTGTAGAATTATCATATTTGTCATATTTTATTTTTGGCACATCAATTTTAGAAATATCCTTTTACCACGTTAAAAAAATAAGGTTAAAACATTTTATTATTATTATTTTTTTTTTTTTTGGTTTTTATTTATATTGTCATAATTTTGAATCTTATGGTCATATTTTTATTTCACAAGGTTTTTTAAAACTCCCTTGCTTAATTATTTGGAAAATCAAAGTATAATATGTATGTTTTGATTGTTAACTTTATACTTTGATTAATCTCCATAATGTTCAATATTTTATTCAAAAAGTTTATTGAATGGGAATTTAAAGGGTCAAATGTTAAATAAAACATTAATTGTACATAGCATGTAAGGAATATATGCTTTGTTCTTGTATATGGATATTAATTAATTTTTAAATACAAAAATTTTTTCTGTGCTGAAATTTTTAAGCATTTTCCTAGTCTCATCACTTTATTTAAAGTGTTGAATTTATAAGAAGAAAATTCTGTGCTTCTCTCATTTACGTGATACGATGATTGAAAAATATTTTGTATCTAAAGAAATTTGTATCCTTGAAAAAAAATGTTCCTTTGTATGTTTTGGATTTTACTGACTTTCCAAGAAATAGAAATATTTTTGTAAAAGGGGTCATCCACTCACACTAAACATTGAATATGATAAGCTGCATTGCTAAATGGGATGTTATTTTTTATATGTATGAAATGGTTTATTTGTTATTATACTCTATATATTTTAAGCATCGATTCTGTGGATAAGATTTATCCTGTTATTATTATTTTACTTCAGTTACTAGGTTAATGTATTTATCACTCATAAAATAGAACAATCTTAATCATTACCACTTTTTCTATGTTAGTATCAATATATTCGTAATTTCTGTTATATTTTTGTAATACTACTGTGGTAGTTTTCAACTTTTAAATGCTGTGATGAATACTTCTCTAGATATAAGGTTTATTTTAGGGTTATAAAAAATAATAATTTCTAAAATAATTCATTGTTTTGTTTCGAAATATTTGCTGCATTCAGTATATGAATTAATATCTTTATCTGATAAGTTATATTTATATTTTCCTTTGAGAAATGAAAAATATGACTTCATTAATTATATTAAACATTTTATTAATTCATAATGTTTAATGTAAATGAAATCTTTTCCAAGAAATGTAGCAATTACTTATATTCCAAAATGTTGCTTCGTTACGAAATTGTTACATAATGATTTTTCAGGATACTTAAGAAATTATTAATGTTTCTGTGAAATATTTTAATTGAATCAGGGAAATAGTTTTTTTGTAGTGAGATTCATCTTTACTTGATTGTATTGCATAGCAAAAGTTGGATTTGTCTAAAGTGATTACATGAATTATAATGCATCGTGAAATATTAAATGGCAAATGCTTATATTTAAAAAATAGTTTATGGAAAGAGTAAGAATTTGGTAATTGATTTTACTAATTTTATTTGCTTCCTTGATTCAGTTTTATGAGAAGTTTTGAAGCTTTGATGAAATATTCTGATAATGTATCTTCTTGAAAATCCTTTTAAGTAATTTTGTTAGTTTTAATACTCACATAAACAAAAAAAGTGATAATACTATATTATATATAATGACTGAAAGTCCTGTTTAGGTTTTTGAGGGAAATGAGACCACACAAATTTATCCTAAGGAATTTTAATCCTTAAAAGATTATAAATTTTTGAATTCTGCCTTAATATTGGTTACAAATTATTATTGCCTATATTTTATTTCCAAGTCTAATATGACTAATATAATACCAGATTTCAGGTTGATTCTTAATGGCTGGTTCCATATATTGCCAAATCTATTTTACAACTTTAGTATAACAGTAATATAAGTTAAAACTTACATTGTCACAAATGATGTAAATGTGTAATTCTTATGTGATTATTCAAATAAGCCAAAATCACTGCAATGTACAAACATTAGAAAATAATGTTGCCATTTTCAAGAATATAATTTTGCCAAAATATGTAAACACTCTTAGTTACATTAAAAATTTTTTGATAATATTAATGAAAAAAAATTGAAGAATTTTCAGGTAATGCCCACATAAATGCATTTAATGTAAAAAAAAATGTACCGGAAAATCTGGTGTATAACATGCACCACACCATATAACGAACACCTATACTTTCAAGCTGCATTTTTAATTTTGAGGTATGTTCACCGTATAATGCGCACCCCCTTTTTTGGGAAGAAACCTGAAATGTTCTAACGTGGTGCGCTTATGTTTGTAAGTCATTTATTCGAGGTATTATCCCAAGCTTTTGAAAAATAGCATGCTTCTAGATTTGTAGCTCTTAAAGTTCATAAAGTATGTCATTTCTTTAAAATAAACAGTATTTCTATGTATATAGAAGTGAAATTTTCTTAATGCACATATCTTTTTTTTTTATTTTTAAAGCTCTAACTTTTATATCCGGCGTATATTGCGCACCCTTAAATTTCGCTCTTATTTTTTTGTTAAAAGGGAACGTTATACACCAGATTTTACGGTATATACATTTTTAGAAGACTGTTTAAAATACAGATTTGCAGGGTTTTTTTTTTTTTTTTTTGTTTTTTTAAGTATTTGACTAAGAAATATCTTTTTATAATGTTTTAATTCAGAAAAAAAATTTAATTTGTTAACTGATTCCAATTTTAAGAAAGTATATTATGTTTTATTTTCAAATTAAAAAAAAAATCTTGTTTTTGAAAAGGATAGAAGAGGCTACAATCAATTGGTGCAAATTACTTATAATGTTAGTGTTAATTTGTTTTTCTTTCTTTCTTTCTTTTTTCCTAGTCAATTAGTACAGGTACTAATAAAGTTGCATTTTTATTTAGATGGGAGAATTCTGAATTTAATATTTGCACTGAAATACTAGAGGGGAAAAAGTAGTTATATAGAGAAATAATTTTATGTTTCCTTGCAGTCTTTAATAAATATAATTGGTTAAACTTGAATTTGTGTGCTGGAAATTTAGGAAACATGTATTAAATCAATCAGTTTTTCACATTAATAATTGATAAAAATCGATTTTTTTTAGTTATATAAATTGTAAGTCTTCCAATTTGAGAATTATGACATCATATTTGGGCATTAAGGAAAGAACATGATAAATTTAATTTTGGGCTTAGGTTTGTTTTTTTATTTATATTTTTATAAATGATTGGTCTGAGTTTATCTACTTAAATTTTAATGATTTTTTAATGTGCTAGAAAAAGAAGTAATTATTAAGTGTTCAATTGAAGTGATAGTCATTGTTTTGTGATAGCTTCTTTTATGTTTTTATTATTATTGTTTTGTTATGTATACAGCTTCTATTAATATAGAGGTGATGGCTGTATTTTATATTGTATTGTATATAAGGGAATGTGTGTGTGACAGATTTGAAGAAAATGTTTTAAAAATGTTCAACTTTTTTTTTTTTGACATTTGTTCTGCAATTTATTTATTTTTGTATATGTTTTTGCACAGCTGTTAGTGTAAAATAAAATTTATTTGTTACTTGTATTAAAATAAATATTTTTAGATTGTATGCATTACAATAGAGTAAAGATTATTTTAGAGGAAGACAGTTATATGAAGTGATAGATGAACAGAAATAAAAGCAAATGGATGTTTTTATGCTAAAATGGCTTTTAGAATAATGGAATCAAAATCATGTAGATGTTTATGCATTATGTGGAAGACCCCCTCTAAAAATAAAAATTATTGAGCTCTTGACTAAGTAGTTTTTATTTCATTTTTTGTTTCAACATATAATTTTGAAGTTTTCACTCTGTGTGTCAATTACTATAAGAACCAAGTCGCTTAACGTAATGCTTTGGAAGTAACTCTCCTGCCAAGTTGTTTTTGACATCAAATAGCTGAACAGTGCGACGTTATTGTACACTCCCTCACTTCTCCCTGTGTGGAAGTTTAGAAAGTGAATATCAATTTAGGTGTCGTCCTCGTTACCTGACCGAGTGAGTGAGTGAATATTAACGTCGCACTGTTAAGTTACACGAGGGCTTTTGGCGACGGACCACGTAATTTTGAACCATGGTCAAGTGACGTGGACGACACCTGAGCTGGCACACCTCTCCTAACTACCACACCTCACCAACGGGAGGACGTTTCAGCTCTCGCCAGATTTAACGTGCATCCTCTACACGGCTGGTCTTTAGTGGTACTGGGCTCGAACTCATGACATGCCTGCCGTGATCTGATCCCTTGACCACTGGGCTACCGCAGCCCTCGTTACCTGACTGAAGTTCAAAATTAAGAGGTCCTTCGCAAATACCCCTCACGTTGCTTTAGAGTGCGACATTAATAAAGTGAAAGGCCGTGGTATAGCCTAGTGATCGCGGTAATGGACTCGTGGCCGGCGTCTCATGAGTTCGAGCCTAGTACCACTGAAGACCCTCCGTGCAGAGAGGGCCGATGCACGTTAAATCTGCCGAGGCTCAAACATTCTCCCGTTGTGTGGTGTGGAAGTTAGAAGTGGGGGTGTCATTTCAGGTGTCGTCCTCGTTACTTGACTATGTTTCAGAACTACGAGGTCCGTCGCCAAAAGCCCTCGAGTAGCTGAATAGTGCGACGAGAATATTTACTCACGTGATAATACAAAATTAAATCGGTTGTTGGAAATACTAAACTGGAGCACACAGCCCATTCGAGCTCTAAAAAAATGAGCTTTCAGAAGTTTGAAATAATAATTAATAATCGAAAAGCTTTTTTAATTGCTACCAAAAGTAGAATTTCGAGACAATTGAAATGTGTGGGCGGAGCCACAGTCTGAATGCAAGAAAGGTTTCACGAAACGTGAATTCGATGAGAATGATCTCTGTGATTGCCTGACAGAATTTGTCTGTTAAATTATTACAAGTATGTCTGGAGAATAGACAAATAAAGAGTATGGGCAACAGGTCAGCCAAAGCCGAACTGCAAAAGAATTAAGATGAAAGGAATTATTAAAAATGAGGAAAATTAGATGAATTTAAATTAATAGCTTTGTTGGGGCTAACATGCGAGGTAGGAATCAAAAGTTTCTGGGCTGAGCCTGTAACGTTAAAAAATTTTGCAGTAGAGCGACTACGATAACATTTCTGTGTCACTACTTTCTTTCCCTTTTCTAAAAAAGTTTGTCCCAAATCACGTGGTCGGTGACTCGCCACAGCGTCGTATTTTGTAGGTGGATGCATGTAGTAGCCGGTGATTTAAAGAAATTGCGTTTGTGTTGAGATCAAATTTTGTGTTGTCTTGGGAAAAATGTGCTTCGAAGACTTATGAAATGTTGAAGCATGTTTAAGGTAGTGATTCATTATCGCGGACGCAAGATTTTGAGTGGCATCGGCGTTTCAGAGAAGGCAGGGAAAGTGTCAAAAATGACGAACGTTCTGTACGTCCATAGACTTCCCACACCGCTGAAAACATTGAAAAGTTTTCTAAGGCGGTACGCAAGAACGGGCTGTAAACAACGACGGGGTGAAAATGAAAACAACTGTTTTGTTACATTCTTCTTATTCCCCTGATATCGCTCCCTGAAACTTCAGAATATTTCTTCAGCTGGCACGTCAGTTTCAATCTGCAGATGAGGTTAAAAGTGTATCACGCGCTGAATTAAAAGGCATGGTTAAAAATGGATTCCAAAAATGTTTCAACATGCTGTTGCTTAAGGGTCTTACTTCGAAAGAGGATGTGTTTCAGCAACTTATTGGTAATATTTTTTAAGTTATAGACTCAGTCCGGGAATTGACCAAAAGAATGTAATATTTAAAGATAAAAATATTTCGAGTCTGAAATAGAAAAGAGTGTCGAACTCGCACAGTCTAGCGGTTTGGGTCTTAAAGGGGCATGTATCACATTGCAATAATTTTAAAAGTTAAACAAATTGTTTGAAAGAATACGCCATCATGTGGTACAAAGCATTCATTTTTATTCAACAGACATACATATTAATTAAAAGTTGATGAAATTACAATCACGAACAAATATAAAAATATTTCCAACATAGTGGAAATCAACTGATAATAATAGTTCTTTCGTTTTTTGTATCCTATGTTTAGTTTTAAAAAAAACTAAGCATTTTAAAATGAAGGTAACGTTTTTAAGGAAATCCATTAGTAATCGTCACTGCCCTTGTCAAATTTTACTTTTGGTACGTAACATACGCAGCAAGATGGGAAAAGGAATTTGGAAAGGAAGGGGCCTTTGTGAGGATTGTAAGGGTCGATCGCCAATAGAGTCTGCGTATTATACCTCTGTTGACAAGTAGCTTGATAACAAGGCGGTACAAAGTTGCAGTAAGAGTTATCGTACCTGCGGGGGGGAAAAGTTTTAAAATGAGTCATACACAAATTAAGTTTATTTTAAAACACCAATTTCAAACTTTGTTTTAATAAGTAATATATAAAAGAAAAATTTTAAGTCAATTCCTAAGATCAAACAAAAATTTTATTTTAGCTACTTTTTATTAAATAGTTACAATTAATATAAATATGTATATGCATATGACAGAATCACAATATTAAGTGGTAATTAGTTTTTACTAATTATCATTAAAGTATCGCATTGTCATCCTAAGTTTCAGTTCAACTGAATGCTTTAAAACATGAGAGAGAAAAAAAGTCTTTTAAAGTTTTGACCTAAGTCGCTAAAAATGAAACCAACGTGGCTGTATCTATAATTCCTTAAATCATTAGTTTCAGTCAATTAATTTTTATTAATTATAATTAAATTATATATACTGTATTGTCATCCAAAATAATCATGTATAAAAAATTTCAGCTCAATTGAGCGCTTTAAAATGTATTTTGTTAAAGATTGAAAATTCCACGAAGATAAATAAATAAATAAATACGAGGGCTATTGAGTGAGGTCCGTTGGAGTGTATAGTTCCTTAGTTTGCGCGTGCGCCCCAACGAGTCTCTATTTCACTGACCAGCATCCTTTGCGAACACACTCATGTCATTTTCAGCTCTGTAGCAGTCGTGTAAAATTCGTTGTGCGTTTTTAAAATGTTTAAGGTGATTAAATCGTCCGCCAAGTGTGAGATACGGTCTGTTATCCGTTTTTCTGACTGCGAGAAACATGTCGGCTGCAGACATTCATCGCCAGACAACAGAAGTTTATGGCACAGAAGCAATACGTGACAGCAAAGTTCGAAAATGAGTCAGGAAGTTTAAAGAGGGGCGAACAAACGTCCATGAAGAAGTCTCAGGCGGGCTCTCCGTAATCACTGATGATTTGATGCAAGCAGTTGAAATGAAAATTCGGGAGAACAGGAGATTCACGTTAACCACTCTTTCATTGGAATTTCCCTACGTTTCTCGGTCGGTGGTGTACAAAATTGTGACTGAAGACTTCAACTTTAAGAAATTGAGTTCTCGGTGGGTACTCAGACTGCTCACAGCGCAACACAAAGAGAAGAGGTTTGCCATCTCATCGGACTTTTTGATTCTTTACGAGGAAGATGTTGGAGATTAGAACCCGCAACCTATGGATTCGTAAGCACGTAACATACCACAAGACAAAAGTGATCACTGCTGTCTGGAGGCTGTTACTGGCTTATGTAGATACCGCCACAGTACTCTCCCACCAGTGAGTCGGTGGATAGGCGAACGAACGAGATATTTGTTGTTATGGAGAGCGTGTGAGATGTTACTGTTGCGTCAAGTGAGTCCGACGACTTTGTTGCATCAAGTGAGTGTGATGACTTTGTTTTGCTGCGCCAAGTGGGTTTGACGACTTTCTTGCTGCGTCAAGTGGGTCTGACGACTTTGGTTGCTGCATCAAGTGGGTCTGACGACTTTGTTGCTGCGTCAAGTAGGTCTGACGACTTTGGTTGCTGCGTCAAGTAGGTGGTGCCTCGACAGATCAGAAGGTTGCGTGTTCATATCACGTCCGGGTCACCAATGTTGGAGATTAGAACCCGCAACCTATGGATTCGTAAGCACGTAACATACCACTAGACAAAAGTGATCACTGCTGTCCGGAGGCTGTTACTGGCTTATGTAGATACCGCCACAAAGAAAGGGATGGCATGTTGAGTCGAATCGTTACTAGAGATGAAACATGGGCATAACATATCACCTCGGAATCAAAGCAACAGTCGATGGAATGGTGACACATTCTCTCCCGTCAAGGTCAAAGTCAAACAAACGCTGTCAAAGCGCAAGATTATGGCAACAGTGTTCTGGGACCGACGCGGTGTTTTGCTGGTGAACTTTATTCCACAAAGAACAACGATCAACTCAGATGCCTACTGCGCAACTCTACGGAAGCTCCGAAGAGCATTGCAAAACAAACGGCGTCGCATGCTGTCAAAAGGTGTTTTGCTCCTCTATGATAACGCAAAGGCCTCCCACTTCTCGAACGACTCGGGAGTTAATCGAATCTTTTTGCTGGGAGGTTTCGGACCATCATACAGCCTCGTCCTTGCTCCGTGCAATTTTCACCTTTTCCGGTACCTCAAACATAGTCTTGTCGGAAAGTGTTTCAGTGACAAAAAAAAAAAAGTGAAAGCGGCCGTGAACTTTTGGCTGTCCGACCAGGCGGCAGACTTCTTTGAAGAGGGTTTTCAATACTTAGTTCTAAGGTATGACACGTGTGTTAATAAACTCGGTAACTATATAGAAAAATAGGCAAAAGTATGCACAACCCTAAAATAAAGGTTTTTTGAAACAAAATATTGTCGTTTTTTTTTAAAACAAACGGACCTTACTTGAAAAACAGCCCTCGTATATAGGAGTGTGAGCTAATAGTAGGAATTGAAGAAAAATTAAAAATGAATTTCATATTTTCTCATTATTCAATTACTTGCACAGTGTTTTATTGATTGCTTGTGGCCTTTATTGAAGTGATGATTGAAAATAATTAATGAGGGGTTTCCTGAAATACTTTTGAAGAACAAGAAAAATAGTTTCCAATAATCAAGTCTTTTATTTTTGTTAGTATTTCATTTTTCCTGTCATAAAAAATAGTGATAATACTGATTTTGTTTGTTCAAATGGATATATAGGACGTCCGGGCTTGAGGAATCTAAAAGTAATGGCTTATTATTACGGAACTATCTATCAGAATGTAATTAACTGTTTATCTATGGATTGGAAAACTCTCTGAGATTGTTTAGGTCTAGCCCGATCAGCCGCATGTGCACGCATTATTCGGCAATCGCAGACGATAAGCTTTTTACACCGACTTCATTACTAAAGATGTGGATGCCGCAGCAAAAAGTGTAAAGCGTACTTTGGTTAACGGAATTAAAGTGAGTCACGTGTGTACAGTGACGTGATCGAACAGAATGGAATGTCATTACTGGCTTGTCTAATAGACTTATCAGGACTCCTACAAAAGGAATCACGCACACGATCAACAGTGTCTTCTATCACGAAAACTTACGGATACTTGCCAGTTTGAGATACTAAAGTTCCCGTCTCCTTTAAAATTCTTCCCCATTGGTGGATAGATTTCGATGTTGGGGGTCGACATTCCATTCTGTTCGATTACATCGCTGAATACGCATGACTGATTTAAATTTCGTTGACCAAAATACTCACTGCACCCTTTACTGTGGCATCCACATCTTTACGAATGAAGTAAGTCAGTGTAAGAAGTTGATCGTCTGCGATTGCCAAACAATGCGCTCACGTGCGGCCGTTTGGACTAGGCCTAAGAAATCTCGGAGAGTTTTCCATTCCACGGATGAACAGTTTATTATATTCTGATGGGTGGTTCCGTTCTTGTAAGCCATAAGTTTTGGATACTTAAAGTCCGGAAACCCTGTATATTTAAAAGGCCTATAATTAAACTTACGATAAATTGAGAAAAATAAATTAATGGATGCATTTCCAAAAGCTTTTCATTGTAAAATACGCATGCTCTAATGTAATAAACTTATGTTTAAACCTTGTTTGTGTAGAATCATAGCTAAAAAAGTATTAGTATATAGTAAAAAAGAAATCACATTGTCAGAAATTAGGCATCCCAGGTGGGATTCGAACCGACGACCTTTGGATTAGAAGTCCAACGCGCTATCCATTGTGCTCTAGGGACGCAACGAACGATTTTCTTTTCTATATATGCCGTTGGACTATTATTTTTATTATTATTTATTCATTTTTTTAAATTTAATTAACGGACTAATATTTGAAAAAATGTATTAACATCAAATGTCATCCACTATACGTTTAAAAAAATGTATTTGAATTTGAATGGACAAATAGAAAGTATTTTATTAGCGCGAATGAAAATTTGAACAAGATATATATATATATAATATATATATATATAGTATAATAAAGTAAAATAAGATACCAAGTCAAAAAGTTGTTTAGAGATAGAGTGAACTAATAGTAGGAATTGAAGAAAAGAAAGGGTGTTAAATAAAACTATTATAGTTGCATTCCCGAAAACTCAAAATGCGATCCCTCAAAATTTGCATTAGATTAATTTGATATAAAACTGCAAAGTAAATTGATTGAATTAAATATATTTGTTTCGATATGATTAAAATACAATTCTTATTTAAATATCATTTGGAAGCACAGAGCTCTGATTTCGTTTTATCACTTAACTTTAAAATGTTAAATACCAAACGAGTACCATTTTTCTGTGCCTGTTTTCTCTTTCTTTTTTGGATTAGTCGGTTTCAAGTAGATGTGAGTCCACTATCAGAATATATTGATCATATGATGAAGTAAAAAAAACACACTCTCATTAAAATAGAGTATTCCTTACCTGCAGATAACTTCCGTTACAAACTGCGCATATTGTTCCGTGTTGATGACTACCACCCATCGTCCATTGTTGTTTTTTGCCCACCCGGGTCGAATCATACGAGTAATAGAATCACACACTAGGGCTCCGTCTGCGTTCTCCGCTATCCTTGGCAGCCGCTGCTGTTTTAAGTCCCGAAACAATTTCTCTAGAGGCCACTTCATGTATTTGATCACTTGGCTCACAACATCTCTAAAAATAAAATACAGAATTATTATGATTTGACTGATTTTTATCGTTTCAAGCAGAAGTCTACTTGTCAATCGAACAGCCTTGAACCTTATATTTAAGGAATGCCTCTTTTTAACAAAGCACATAAAAAAATGTAAAGTTAAAGAACGATTTGAAAATTTTTGCATGTGTGGCGGTGGTATCTATATAAGCCAGTAACAGCCTCCGTACTAAGGTGATCATTTTAGTATAGTGGATATGTTATGTCTCACGGATCGGAAGGTACCGAGTTCTAATCTCCTTCATTGGTGACTCTGGCTGAAGCCGTCAGACAAGCATGACGCAGCACAACATGCTGTCATATCACATGACGCAGCACTCAAGCTGTCAAAACGCACTTGACGCAACAGCAATAACTCACACGCTCACCATAGCAATTGTATCGTTCTTTCGCCACTATCCACCGACTTACTGGCAGGGAAGTGTGTGGCGGTGGTATCTGTATAAGCCCGTAACAGCCTCCGTACTAAGGTGATCACTTTGGTCCAGGGGTAAGTTGCGTGCTTACGAATCCAAAGTGTGAGTTCTAATCTCCTTCACATGGAAAGGATAGGATCGTAACATCGAGTTTAGTTGCAAGATAATTATCAATACCGGCGTGTTCAACTAATTCATTTGTTACACATTATGTAAATTCTATAATGCTGCGATACATTTACAATATATCATTATCTACAATGTATAGGTAATAATGTTTATACAATATGTGTAATTTAATATACCAGTATGTTAAATTGTTTTATGATAGTCTCACGTTTATGACATGTTTTTTGCAATGTATTGAATTTTTCTCAGTATTATAAATAAAAGAATACAACTCTGACAAGAAATCGATTACAGCATTGAAAAACATATTCCTGATCTTAATTTCCACAGACCTAGATCAGTCCTAATTGTTCCTGGTTTTCTTTAATTCCTCTAAATATTTTCTCTTTTATTTAATTATTTATTTTTTACTTTGAATTTTAAAGTCTTTCCTCTCCATCTTTACAACTCGACTTACTCGAGCTCCTAACTACTCAATAATTGGTCGAGCTTCTCACCTAAACTTAAATACAAAAATAGCTGACCTTTCTGTTTAGCCAATCACAGAAGCTCCAATCGATACCAAGTAATTCTAACTTTTTATATATAAAAAAATGACTCCTTTGCTGCAACCGGATTGGCTAGGTATGGTCCCACTCACTCTCATCATGATATAAATTTTTTTAAGTCATATAATTTTATTACCAATTTTTTAACTTTAAATTTTTTTTATAATTCTTTTATTCATATCAAAATAATTCTTTTTTATTATTAATATACAATTGTTTTTTTATTTTAAATTTTAAATATTATTTATTAAAAAAGGCAATTTGAAACCGTTTTTTAATGTCATCTGAAATATCACGAAAGACGATGATGGCTCGGAAGAATTAAGTGCTCTGGTCCCACCAAACTACAACTTAAAGAAAAGAAAGATTGCACTCACTAAAGCTGGCTTTAATCCCCTAAAAGCATCAATCTGTTATTGTGACAAATGTGAAAATAAGGATAATCGAAAAATTAGTTTCTGTGCAAATCTAACTACAAAAATCTGTATGTAGATTTTTATGTAATCACGGTGCGCTCTTGATCCTCGTGTTATAAGTTCAATTCCTAGTACCACTAAAGAACCGCAGTGTGGAGGGGCTAATGCACATTGAATATGTTGTGACTCCAAGTTCTCCATGTGATAGTTTAGAGAAGGGGTGTCAAACTATTGGCCCGTGGGTTGCATGTGGCCCGCAGCGAACCTTTTTGCGGCACGGCCAATACATTGGCACACAATAAAATATATAATAAAATAACAAAGTAACGTAGAATAAAAATAAAGTAGGTAGAATTCGCAAAACAATTTTTTAATTATATTCTTCTTTTTTTTTGGTATTATTAAACAAAATGCTTAGATTTTCCACAATTTGGCAAATTTGATACCTACATTTCTATGAATATTGAGTTTTTTAGGCCCACCTAAAGTTAAACCTTGTTTGTGTTTGGCCCAAGTTAGCCTTTGAGTTTGACACCCTCGGTTTAGAGAGAGGGGAGTGGGTGCCAGCTCAGTCATCCTCGTCAATTGATTGAGATTCAAAATTACGAGGCCCGCCGCCAATAGCCTCGTGTTGCTTTGTATGTGACGTTAATAAACTCTCCCTCAATATATGATTAATCATTATAAATATTTCTGTCAAATCCATTGCCAGCGTATTTGATAAAAGTACTTCTGATAAAAACGTTTTGATTGACTGAGATTTATTTTAATCATGAATAGTTAAAATTGGAGATCTAAATATGATTTTTAAAAAAAAAGCGTAATAAGAATCTTTATGAAAAGGCACAACTGCTATTTAACAATAGATCTTGACATTATGTAATCCCATATCTTCAAACTTTATCGTCTGGCTTTTCATCATCAAATAAATAAGAAAAAAATGCGATATTAGTAAGCAATCACGATGAATTAATCAAGCAATTTAACAAATAAAGAAATCTACTAATTTTGAGTGACTTGTGCCGTTATTTTCTGTTACTTAATAAAAAAGACATAAATACGCAACTAGATATGTATTTGTTTCTTATTGAGTTGGATGCATCTTGCAAACAAATTTTTCAAAAAATTCATAGTAGATAATTCTGCAAGAACACCTTGCTGTATACATTTAGTAATATAATTTACAATTACATTCTAAAAGAGAGAGAGAGAGAGAGAAATTGCACTAGCATGAAATATCTGCGAAATTAATAACTTTAATTTTTCCCCTGGATTACTTAGAAATAAATTTAAATATAATTTACGTCAAAACTGAATCTACGTAAGTTGAGTTCTGTTCTTAGCAGCATGATCTCTGCAACATATCTCGGATCATTTCTCAGTATCCTCATTAATGTCTATTTCAATTAAGGGTATTTTGAAATGCTGAATATTAACTTATATATACACTTCGTGTTGCTATTAGCTCTTTCCCCTAAGTAACTTTCTAATTTGTTGAATACAAATCGGTCCACAAGTTCGAGTCTTGCATCAATTAAAGACAATCATGAAAAGTAATGGTGGCTGCAGAACGCAAAATTGAGTAAGTAAGAGTTATATTAATGTCGCAGTGTAAAGCAACACGAAGGGTGTTGGGGACGGACCTCGTAATTTTGAATCTCGATCATGGAACGAGGATGACACCTGAGCTGGCCCCTCCCTATCCTAATTACCACACCACACCAATGGGAAGAAATTTCACCCCGATATATTTAACATGCATCGGCCCTCTCTATACGGCAGATCTTTAATGGCACAGGGGGCTCGAACGACGAGCTCGTGACCATGACCATTAGGTGACCAAAACCACTTTCTGAACATCATATTAAATTGAAAGTCCTCGCAGGACATGTTTCTAGAGTTGGAAAGGTAAGAAATAAACTTGGACTTTGTTCTAGAATTTTTAAATTAGATTATATATAAAACTTTAAAGTTATCAATAACCTTCCTATAATTTAAACAGTCTAATTTGACTGAATACTTCTCTGATTTGACTGAAATCAAACCAAAACTATTGCCACCATTGTCTTTTCAACTTAAATCTTAACATTTCCGCCCTTGAAATTATTTTTTTTTACTTTGAATTATGCACATTTTTGTGGAGTATCTTCTATTGTATTCCTATTCTAGTTGAAATGTGCCCCATAACATATTTTGCCCTGTAGCAATTATCTTAAAAACTGACATTCTGGATTCCCGAACGACAATTACTTTAAAAAAATTGATGCATTTATCTTTCGTAATAACCTTAGAAATATGTATTAAGAGAGAAGTATCTCTTGCTCCTTTACGTTATTTCCAGCCACACCCTATATGAAAGAAAGCCTTAACGCCCTACTTTTAGAGGTGCGTGTCTAATTAATTATTCCTTAATTTGCGACGTATTTAATCAACATTAATTGTTAAAATATATTACTGATTCTTGTCAGCAGAATTATTGATTGGTATATTTGCATGAATATATTTAGTCAGCCACAAAAATTAAACACGAAAGAAATAATCTCCTTTTTCAAATTTCTCTTGCTTGAAAACATAAATTGAGTGTTTTTATTTATGAAGAAATATATTATCATACGTTGTTGCATAATAATTGTTCTTTTATAAAAAAAATTTCATTTCGTTTATAGTTTAATTTCGCTTACATTGCAGTTCATTAATTTTCGTCTTTGAATCTTTGTATCCTGGTCTTTTCAATAAAATATAGTTTGTTTTTTTTTTAAAAAAAATACTTTTTTTATATTTTTTACTTAAAACTTTCATGCTATTTTTACATGTCTTTAAATTGTAAAGCAATAGCTTCAAATTATATAATTTTTGAATAAACACTAAATTTGAGGATGTGCAACAAGGGGGAAAAGTAAGAGATATATTACGAAACTGGAGCAGTGTTTTGGATCTTTTGATGATTTCACAAATTAAAAGAATTTCATCTTATTTTTTTAAAAAAAATACTAATCTTCTAACCGAAATCCAAGAACTGTTGTTAAGTACATCTCAAAAATTTGTATTATCAATCCAAAGGGGAGAGGGTTAAGATAAATCCTTACGGCTGGATAAACCAGCTTCCTGCACATCTCGAATTATTCAAACCCCTTTGAAGTCTTCCGATTGGTTACATCTCAATAATCTTAAAACTAATTCATCTTCTCAATTTTAATTACGAGTATTCCAAATTTTATAGACATTCTATATTATTATTATTATTAGGTGATTTATATATTTTTTACCAATGAGCAAGTATCAAAAGTATCTCAACCATTCTGAAAGTACAGATTGGAAGTTAGAGCCCAGAGATATGTAAAGCCACCAACAACTCCAATTGGCTATAAGGTCTTCGATAACGTCATTATGTGCATGATAGTCGTGTCTTTCAGGAACTGAAACAATAACAACGAGAAAACATAAGCCATACGCAACTATTACCAATAAGACCGAAATTAGTAATTATTAGCCTTGAAAGTTTAATCATTAGCATACTTGATATAAAAGAATTCGTATGCAAAGTTTTAAAGGAATGATATTATTTTTAAAGGGGCATTTTTTTTTTTTTTTTGAAAAGGGATGTATAATTTCAAATTTTTAAGATTTTTGAGAAAGGATCACGATAACCTTATGATCACAGCTGCCAGCTTCGTGATCAGTATTTGATGGTCGAATCTCTCTTTCGCGAGTCCTAGTTTCACCAAACACCATCGTGTGGAATAATAGAATTACTGTTTCTTAATTGGAGCCAAACCTCACAGCTCCTAATTTGATATTTAATAGAAATTTTGAAAATAAGCTATTAGCTCATGAATTATTCTCAAACCTTGATTTTGAAAATCTCTTTATCTTGAAATTGGTCAGAATTTTGAGCCGTCTTCAATAGCTCTAATGTGTCCTTTCTAGTAATTCAAATCATATCTAAAAGCTAAGAAAAAGCCCCAATATATTTTGACATTATACCTCCAATTTAGGATTACATTAGAAAAGGTCAGGTAAAGAGGAATAAAGATGACTGAACCAATAGCACAATCAGTCAATCTTTTATTTCATTCGTGTATCTTGGACTATCAAACTTTTTTCATCGATTCGTATTTTGCAGCAGATATCGTTGCTAACATTTTTGCACAGCCCTGTTTCTACAGCCCAAATGACAGACTGTCACTTGATATAATCTATTAGTTTAATAACACTTTAACTCTGAAGTCTCCAATCACTGACCGGAACATCTGCTCATGCACCTCTGGGGCCAAAGTCATGTATACTGAGTTGGGCACAGTAGACCTTGGCTTTCATGGACTGTTGCGCTACGGAGTTAAGTTATATATATATATATATATATATGGTGTAATAGTGAGAAAAATTAAAGCATCCTTCATCCTCTTGTTTACAGGATGTAATTGTTCAGAAGAAATTCATATTCTGACAGGATTTAACTTTCATTATACGAGGTAGTAACAAGTTTCTTGTAACCTTAGAACGAATGAATTTGAACAATGGGTGGAAAAAATGTATTTCAGGGAATATGCAACTTTCGTTAGATCAACACTTTAGTAGAATTTATATTTCTTTGGATATTCAACATTTTACGAAAGCTTACCTCTCTTGTTTAATTCTTGTGCTTATTGCGAATTCATATATTCATTTTATATAAAGTGATTTTTTTCGTTTATCCAAATTAATAATATCTTTACTTACATTGGATAATCCTCTTTGTAACTGCAATAATAACGTCCGTATTGAGCGCAACCGGGTGGTTTCTTGGATCCAGCAGGTTCTTTCATTTCATCTTCTGGTCCCTGTTGCCAATTTCCAGCGGTCTCTTGTCTTTTGGTATTAGGATACTTAACTGTAGGTGGAAGGGCTGTCACCTGTGATACCCAATTGGCCATTCTCAAAAGCTTTTCTTCATTTAGAGCTTCTTCAGGTGGTTTATCAAGAAATATCCAAGTGGCCTTCATTTTAGATTCTTCTTCCATCAGGCTGGTCATATTGGATAAAGGGGACTTAGACTGGATTGAAGTTTGTCTCGTGTGCTCCTCCGGAGGCATAAGTTTCTCTGAAGCAGCCAATGAAATCCATGAGAGGAGAAAAATTATCCATTTAGACACAGGCTTTAACAGCATAACCTGTGGATTAAAAACAATATCAAGTTTTCATGAGTGATATATTAAGTTTTAAAAATATCAAATAATTTTATTTTAATAATAAGTTTTATTTTACTCCCTGTTGAGAAAGAAATACTTAATGCATATTTATTTCACTTTTTCTATACTGCATATATTACAAGTAAATATTCACATCAAAAGAAGTCCGTTTCGTTCATGAAATTAACCGCTTCATTTACAAATTTTTTTGAAAAAAATTGCAAAAAAATCATCACATTATTTTATTTTATTATTAATTATATACAAGGAAACGAAACAAAGCAAAATATGTACGTTTTAAGTTGAATTTTTGATTTTTTTATAGGCGTAAAAGCATTCAGTTTTAATAATAGTTTACTATCCCGAGTTATCTCGGGCAAATGGAAAAAAGGTTAAATATTAGTCTTTGTATGATAGTTTTTGAAAGAAGGGACACAACATAAAGTGATACCTGGCATTTCGTACACTAGTATCTGGTCTCTTTTCTTACTGGCTTACCTCTGGAATCTTTTATGGGAGCACAGGGTCTCGCTGGATTTGATTTTTTTTCGGTAGCAGGAATAATATCTGGAAAATGCCCTGAGGTTAACCTGAGTGGTGATGGACTAATATTGGATCTTTCTTATGTGGAAGAAGACTCGTCACGATGATCTTCTGAAATTATTTTTTCAATCCGTTCCATTCTAAATTGTTTAGGTGATCGGGAACATCCTGATTTACAGTACGAAATGTAGGCTACATACAGAAGCATCATTTCCACTATTTTCAATGTCCACCTCTTCATAATCACTATCTGAAAAATCATCGATTTCGCTATCTTGTACCACACATCACCATTATTTTACTTTTTCCACACACAACGTAACTCTCTATCCTTCTTTATACATCACTAATCCACAAGCCGAAGTGTTCTATCCAATCGGGAAAACACGTGACGAGTCCCGCCAAAAGATTCGCGAAACCAACAAAACTTTGCAAACTGCCAATCAAAACTGAATATTTCCTTTCATTTCCTCCAGGCCGAGTAAAACCGTGATGAAACCAATCGTACTGACAAATTTTGCTTCCCCCGAGTTTTCTCGGGATAATAATTAACTGCAATATATACGAACCCGTGATAACTCGGGATAATCAGGCAAGCGGTTAAAAATGGTTCTCTAAAGTTGTGTTTCTCTCAGTCAAATTTAGCTCATTAATGAAATGGAATTAATCAATATTTCTTAAATAAATGAGCCAAAACTGAAATCAAATAAAATAAGTAAAAACAAATGTGATTCCACACCGCAGAAAAAAATCTACATGTTCTTTTTAACTCTTTTTGTAACAGATATTGCGATTAAAATTTTGGTATCAGTAACGCCTAAATATATTGCTCAGATGATTGGGCGAATCGTCTTCGATTTGTTCAAAGAATATAATATGAAAAGGGATTTTAAATGGCTTGAAAAATATGAACATTTTAAAAATAATTATTGATGAAACATGATTGGAAATTATATGAGAGTTTTAAACAACTCTACCAATAATTTTAAACTTAAGTGAAACATTTTTGCAAAATTTCATTGTTTGTAATATTAACTCAATGAAATGTGTTGAAATCTATACGTTAAGTGAAGATAATATATATATATATATATATATATATATATATATTGTTTTAAATCAAAATGTAATGGATTGGGAACTGTTGTTAAATTTCATTCCGTAACGGAAGGGAGAAGGGACATTCTGGGGACGGAATGCCAAGTTGTGCTTTGGAGCAAAAAATTTCGATTTTAAGCATCGAAAGTCTTCCCTTTCAGCAAAAATAAATTCCATTTACTTCTTAATCAGATAATTTCGATTATTTGTGTGTTTTGCGGAAAACTGAAAATTAAAAAAATTATTCAAGGACATCTGGGTTACGTATTAAATAAAGTATCAATATGAAGTTGTCTACAACCAAAAAAATCATGTCCAATGTATTTAAAATTTTTAATCAGCCCTTGAAACTAAAGAAATATGACATTTGTGAAACACATTTAAAATACGCCTAAAAGTAATTTTTTGATTCAATATGAATAGGATCTGTTTATATACTAACGTATTACAAAAACAAAAACATATCCCACCATAAAAAATTACATAAGACTGTTAGCTTATCTCATTTTTTTAACATAAAAAGGATATTAAAGTTTGTGTGTGTGTATTTTAAACTAAATACCGTATTTGATCTCTATTACAACTTATGAACCTGCAACTTCTGTTTAAAAAATACTTAGTAAGACTTTAATATTTAAATGCAATATTTTAGCTTTCAAAAAATTGTTTCAAACTGCAATTCATTCACAATATATTTTGATTTATTTCATGAAAATATTGATTATTTTGAAATGCAAATTATTCTAAAACTAGAACATGAAAATATTGTGGGTTTAATTTGCTTTTTACTATACCTGAGAGTTATTGGGTGACAAACCTTATAAATTTGGGGCTTCGCCAAGTAACGAGTGCAACACCTGAGCTGTGACCCCATTCTCAAAACTGCCACACCTATGCGAAGACTGAGAATAGACAGATATAACGTGGATCTACTCCTCTACATGGTGTGTCTTCAGTGATACTAGGACTAAAAAATCTCTACCCTCTTCTCTTTGCTAAAAATAAATAAAAAAAATTAATAATTCGGTGTGAAAATATCAGAGAAATCATTTCTTAATCGGCGTAACGAAGAATGTTAGGATCAGGGACGTCTTAAGGAATGGGCCAACTGGGCCTGGTCCCATGGCTTCAGCCGCAATGGGGACCTCATCTCGTTCTCGACTCACCTTAAGGAGATCATAATTCGAATAATTTCAACGGTCAAATGTTATTTCCGGTTGTATTCTCCCTAAAACTGGGATTTCGAACGATATGCCAACTGACTACATTTGATGACCGTTATCCACGTACAGGTCTAAGTCTACCACCAACACCATCATTACTTATTCAGTCAAAAGGCGGTCGGTTTGTGCGATTGTAAGTCATGCACATGTATTTATTTCGGGTTTTGTTTACACGAATCTTTGGTAATGTATGCTATCTACTGTCTACTTTTAAGCGTCATAGGTGGGGCCTATATTTGTGTAGGGGCCCAGGACCTACTTTTGAGTAAGGGCCCAAGGCTTCAAGAAGTCTTAAGATGTCTCTGGTTAGGGCCCCCTGCAAAGTCAGGTTTTGTGCCCCAAGCCGGAGCTTAAAGAGGGTGCGTAATTGGCGTCAGTCAGACTTTGGGCCCCCTACAATCCTGGGTCCCTCCGCAATGTGGGGGCGTACGTTACGCCACTGTTAGTAATTATAGATAATTGATTTTTTTTTAAATATTGATAATTAATAATTAAACTAAACTATTGCAAGTTAGTTGTATATATACATATTGCCAGCGTTGCCAGGAGTTAGACAAAGTGAAGAGATTTCATTTAGGGCAAGGATATCTAACTCATTTCCCGCCATAGGCCAAGTCATGCGAATCGCACTGCAAGTAAATATATGGTGATAAATTTTTTCTTGGTTATTTTTCACATTCCTTAGATTCCTATCATTCTGCTTATATCATTAATAAAGTCTGTCAATCCAGCATTTTTTTTTTAAATTCTGTGTTCTATGTCACACTAGAAACACTTCAATTCTCCCTTTTCTTAAAAATACCGATGTTTGCCATTAATTTTTTGTTCAGTTTTACTATCACTTAATTTCGATAAAGACAAGCTGAATGCAAGGGTCTAAAATAGAGGAATAATCATTAGCACAAAACAATATAAAAATGATTATTTTTTCTTGAACATCACAAATTACCAAATACATGACAAAAATAAGTGTATCCTAAATAAACCTATTTTTCATGTTATCTCAGAATGGAGCATTTAATAATGTTAGGCATATAAAACAATACAGCAGGAAATTGATCTTGTGGTGGTTATTATTTTATATTAACTGCCAAAAATATTCGTTGTTATTGGAGGGTGAAGTGGCTCGTCGATTTAATAAGATGAATTTTGTGATTCGTTATGAGCAATTAAAAACTATAAAAAGTAAATTATATAAGGTATTTTAAATAAAAAAAATTCATATGATTTTTATGCTGGCTGGTCTGCAAATATATTTGTCTTGGGCTGCGAGTTTGAACATGCTTGCTAAAAGGGTGAGATTTTTTTTTTTCCAAAAAGCAGTTTGGCAGAGATTTTTGTTTGAACAGTGATTCAATCGATGAAGGACAACAACATCCAATATATTTATAAAGAAACAAAAACAAAAAAGAACAATAAAAAGTAAAAAGAAAAACTGATAAGCATATGAAATGAAAAATTCTTTTCTGACAAAGGTATAAATATCGGACATACTTGCAAAGAAAAAAGATAAAGCTAAAAGAATCAAAAAAAAAAAAAAAAAGGCAAGAAGGTTAACAAATTGTAACTTAAAAGTACTAAAAGCACATAAAAGAGCGCCAGGGCTGCTATAAGGGTTGATGAGGAAAACAAAAATACCAAGGTAATTCTCAGAATCATGTTGGTGGTTTTTCGAAATTTATGTAGACGGTGACCTTCCTCTTGCTTTGAAGGTTAACCATTTACCAGGCCTTGGCAAATATGCTTACCGCCAAATTCATCAATCTAATCTCTTTATCAATTATCTTCATTTGTCTAATTTACAATTCATTTGACAAATTATAGTATTTCCAAAAATATTTCTCACACATTTGTTGTGTTTACTACGTACTGATCTGTGTTTTCATAAATTTCAAGGAAAAAATTATGAGGAAATTCTCAATTTCATCATCATGATCTAAGAATATAAAATATTTCTAATTCACTATTCTTTTTAAAGGTTGTGGTATTTACTAAATATATTTCAGAAATATGGGAATAGAGGTGAAAGGAAACAAAAGGTATATACATGCCTTTCAACAGCACACTATGGGTCCTGGTAAACATATTCCCAGTCATCCCTTCGTCGAGCGAACCTCAGCACGATAATTATTCGGGCGCACCCGGCCTGACAGGCCACCGACATATTTTGACTTTTCCACTTCCCCTAATCAATTTTAATTCAAAACACCGGTAAAGGAAACCAAATACACCAAATTGAACAAAAAAGAACCGGTTTAATGAACAAAATGTAGCTTAAGCTAAAACAACCAAAATTGCTAATTTGACAAAAAAAAAAAAAAAAAAAAATGCTTTTGCTGGGTTTTTCGGCCAGCTGCGTCCGACAGAGGTTTAGCAAAGGGGTCTTAAGGTATCCGGTTACGTTCAGAGCCGTGATTTTGCAAAAGCGTATAAATGGATAATATTTATAACATTTAGTGTCATTTAGATATCGACAGCGGCCATGTTGTATGATTATGCGGTATGTAAAAATCCCTTGGAGTGCCCGTTAGGCTTGGATGCCCTCGGTAAAATTAAATTCCTAAGTTCAATTTCGCATCTTCAGAGTTCAGGTGCCTCCCTCTGGGTGTCAAAATTACTTGCTACAATTGGTATCGCCTAAATGGTGCCGAAATAAAAGGTGATACCAGCTCCTGGGGAATGAGCTAGGTCTGCAAAGGTAAAAAATACGAATAGGCAGCCCCATTAGAGAAAGAGAGAAAGAAAGAAAGTCATTTAGATTAGAATACGTGTATAAAATTGTTTTAAGAATATTATTATAATAAAAAATTATTTAAATACAATTTTTGACAAAAAAATGAACATAGAATGACCTACTTTCAAAACACATTCTCCTTTTATGAAAAATGCTTCTATAATAATCATATTTTGCCTGTATATAGCTCAGATTTCTGTGCAGAGCCTGAACTAGGATTTTTGAAGTATATAACTTGTACTAAAATTTGGAAGAATTCGCTTCTAACTGAGTGGAGTAATTTTAAGAAAAAAAACACCGATAATTATTTCAGTTTGTAGTAACTGAAAATAATGTGAATTTTTCAAAAATCCTAGTTCAGGCCCTCTGGAGAAGCCTTTACTTTATATAAGCACACACACACACACAAAATATTATTATAGAAGCATTTTTTATAAAAGGAGAACGTTTTAAAAAAAGGTTATTCTAATTTCACTTTTGACAAAATATTGCATTTAAATATATTTTTTTTTGTCATATTGTCCTTAAAATAATTTTATACATGCATTCTAATCTAAGTAACACTAAATATCATGAAAATTATCCATTTATGCACTTTTTTAAAATCCCGGTTCTAAACGTAGTCGGATACCTTAAAAGTCAAAATAATTTTACCTAATATGATAAATTAATTCCTTTTTTTTTAAATCAATCTCGTTCCCAAAAATCTTTTAATGTACCATCACTAGAAAAAAATAGCCCGGTAAAGGGTTATGTGTGCCAAATTTCATCAAAATCGGAACAAAACCATAGATTTTTTAAAATTACATGCGCACAGACTCTATATATCTTCACAAGATTATATTGCATGGCTTACTATTTTATATAATTGGTTTAAGATGTCTAATCCTTTTATATATAGATACTGAAAAAGCATATGGTTAAAATTTATCAACGCATTGACTGCCAACTACGAGATATTTCGTAGTGTGAGCTGAAATTTTAGATTGATTACCTATCTCCATTTGAGTTAGGAATTATTAGAAAGGATGGATGAAAAATTTCTGTAGTACAAAAAACATATCAACTATCAATTTTTTATTATTAAAATTATGATTTATACGATTAGATTATAACATACTTATATTTATATATGAATGTATTCCAAAAATTAAAAATATATTTTTGGTTATTGCTTTGCATGATGAGCTTTAAAGCAAGGATCAACGCAAAGTGCTGGGTTGTTGGTGGGACACACTGGACAAAATGGCTTTCCTTTCTCTCTCTCCCTCTCTTTTGCTTTGCACACATTCGACATGGCTTTGTAGGTATCCTTTTTTTCTGCGGGAGGAAGATGTTCCAAGAAATGAAAATCAGCTGTATTTGTATTGTAGTTGCTGCTTTTTTCAGCATTACTGCCGTCGCTACCAAATAAATGCTTAATAACCGATTCCCTTAATTGACCATCGTCATATTTTTATTCTCTCAATTTTTTTGTTACATACCGTAAAATCCGGCGTATAACGCGCACTTTTAACACAAAAAATAGGATGGAAATTTAAGGGTGCGCGTTATACACCGGGTATAAAAACGATAGCTTTAAAAATAACAAAAGAGATGAATATAAAAAAAAGTTTTCTTCTATTTGTATCGAAATACTGTTTATTTAAAAGAAACAACTTGCTTTATGAACTAAAAGAGACGTAGTTCTAGAAGCATACTATTTTTTTCAAAAATTTGGGATAATACCTCGAATAAATGACTTCAAAATATAAGAGCAATGTATACTAATGTTTCAGATTTCTTCGTAAAAAAATGGGGTGCGCGTTATACGGTGAATATACCTAAAATTTAAAAAATGCAGCTTGAAAGTATGGGTACGCGTTATACGCCGGATTTTACGGTATATGCATTCTGCAGGAAGATTTCAAAGTAGGGTAGAGCGATTTTCTTGTACCAATGGATGGTTTTCTGAGGTCAGCTAATTATTACTTATCAGTCCAATTTTATTACTTTACTATTCTTTATAACTCCCATCACCTTATAGGTTTTTTCCAGCGAGGATCATTACACATCCGTTTGAAAATCTGACATAAAGTTACACATCTGACTGTCACCAGATGAAATTAGGTGAGCTTATCAAATTAAATAAAATAAAAATAAAAAATCTTTATAGATTTTTATTGGGAAAAAAAAACATTACGAGATAACTCGTAAGTGGTATTCAGTATAGAAATCTTATTCAGTGACGTCAGCTACAAGTTATATATATATATATATATATCGTAGTTCTTTTTTTTTCAATAAAGGCTACCATAAATGTCATTACAATATTGTATCAGCAACTTCATATTATTATATTTTGTAAAATGCCATGTTTTCTGTTTTCTTTATAATAAAAATTTGGCACCCAGGGCAAGATGCTGTAAATTTACCTGATAGTGATTGGGTTAAAAGGTATGTAAATCTTTTTCTAAAAGTCTATTAACAGTAGCTAAAAGTCTATTAACAGTAACTAAAAGTCTGATGTTATTTTTGAATGAATTATAAAAATCATTTGAAATATATTTGTACAAAAATTAAAGGATTTCTTCTATAAAATGTGAATATATGAAGAGCTCACTGATAGAGTTTTGTGGACCACATATTCCAAGTCAAATAATATAAACCAAACAATATTAAAGAACAAAGCTATATAACTTACCACTTATAGCTTTAATGAAACCGGACAATCCGAAAGTTAATAGGAAGAGCGCCGAGATGTGTCCAACTTCATGTCCAGTTATCCACGAAGTGAATTTCAAGTTCGTTCTCTGCGCATCGTTGATGAAGCTCTGCTGAAAACGGAATCTCGAAATAATCCTAACGCTTCTCAATGTTTATACATGACAACTTGACATTGGCCTTTGCGTGTATCCTTTCATTATGGTGATTATTCGTTTTTTGTTTCTCAATCAATGGATCAATGATTATTTTGGTCATTTTAGGTATTCGTGGATGGCAGCATAACTCGAACTCATAAATATATTTGGATTTATTATGCATAATTAAATAGGGTAAATTAATTTATTAAGGAAGGTGTGTATATTAAAAATAGTTCCGTTCAAAACATGAGTAACCGCAAACTTTTGAAAATGAACCTTATTTCTATTTACTTATCTTTTTGCGAAATTATTTACTTACACGAATTAGGGAGTTATTTAAGAATACGAATGCTCTTGTATTTTAATATGTTACAATTACTTGTATCTAATATGTTACAATTACATTTCTTGTATTTAATACGTTACAATTACAATTCTTGTATTTAATATGTTACTAAATAATAAGGAAAACTGGTTGGATCCAGAACTTCGAACAATTAATAAACTATTTCATAAAAGCATTATTCAAAATCTAAGTATCTGCGAATATCAATGTTTTTGAGTTCATTGACGTCATACAAACGAAGATGCAACGGGCACAGGTATCTCTTATGGCGAAATGCATTCTATAAAAACACATAGACCAGGGACTGGCAACCTATGGCACGCGGTGCAATTCTCAGTGGCACTCTGCACTACTCAACAAACTTGTCACTTTTTGAGTGGATGGAAATTGATAAATGTGTGATGGATCTTTTTTGACAAACATCTTCAAAATTGTGGACATTTACGGAATTACGAAAAAATCTGAAAGAAAACTCTAAAAATAAATTTACAGCTATTTTGTAAATTATTGAATATCGTTGCTGGAGAGATTTAATTATTTGAAGAGGGAAAATTACATAAACTCTACTTTAAACTTTTGATTCTACATATCTAAGTAAAAATTCTTTCCTCATATAAAAAAAAAAAGTTCTAGTCCGCAAAGAAATCGTTTAACTCGTAATCGTTTAAGAAATCGTAATGCTCAAAATCGTGTCATATTTAGTCGCAAATTATACCTTTGATTTTGCAATATGAAAGTAGAGCGGTGCAAGCACTAGATTATCATTAAATTTTTTATTTATTTTTTATTTAATTATAATATAGTATTTATTTTAAATAAATATGTTTAAAAATACATAATATATGTACAATTTTAACTTTTTTTTGTTTTTTTGTTAAGGAAATAGCAATATTTTATGCTGTTCATTTTTATGTTGGGAAATATCTTTAAATGATGAAAAATTAATTTATAATAAAACAGTAAATATATATTATTGACCTATATATTCTCTAATTCTGCATGTATTATCGCGGAAATCGAATGTTTTCAAAAATGCCCTACTGTGTGTGGC
The DNA here is from genome assembly GCA_019973955.1 of Trichonephila inaurata madagascariensis. Lineage (NCBI taxonomy): Eukaryota > Metazoa > Arthropoda > Arachnida > Araneae > Nephilidae > Trichonephila > Trichonephila inaurata. Next base: position 123,787 of record BMAV01019232.1, read on the forward strand.
ACGCTGAATAATATTGGTAGATTGGCTTGGCACACCATAGCTAAAAAGTTGCCAACCCCTGACGTAGACGAAAGCCCTGAGAGATAATCTCTATGGTTAAAATTAGTTGGTCTATAGGGGAGGTTGAACCTCCCTCCTCCCCTTTCCCTTGTGTATGCCACTAGTTGACGGACCTCTGTGAAATGACGAGGACGATACTCTATAAACTATGACAACGGGAGGACTTTGAGCCTCAAAAGATAAAACATGCATCAGCGCCTCTACACGGCCAGTCTCGATACCACAGCTTGAAAGCAACTCGGCTACTAGTTCGTGACCATGACCGGTCGATTATACAACAAGCATGAACTTCTCGCTAAAGAAAAATGCTATGTGTGTCACTAATCAACACATTCAGAATTTGAGTCCTCTGCCTTACTTTAGGAAAATGAATGTAGTTTTCATTAAATAATTTCGAAAAATACTCGTATTTAGTATTAAAAATATTCACTTCTAAAATTTTCATTTTTATTACAATTTTTGTATATTCTCTAACAGTTCTACTCCTATAGTCAAAATAATTTAAACTGTGGACAGTGCCAATTGAATAATTGTAAATGTTTATAATGTCAGCATTACATGAATTGAAATCCATCTACCTTAATAAAAAATTTCGAATTTTTGAAAACTAAAAAATATATAATTAGTTATCTGTTATAAAAGAGGGTAAAAAAAAAACCCAAGAAAAACAGGTGTATAAATTTAATAATATTCTTTATATTTCTACTTCTGACTGAAAAAATTGAATTTATTAACTTTAAAAAGTTTCCTGCAACTGTTTTGTTAAAAAGAAAAGGACGAGGTGGGGAGATGCACATTCTAAATAGAATAATTAGAATTTTCTAAGACATATCCTTCTAATCTTCAATGACAATGAACAATATTATTTCTTTTAATTTTTAGCGTAAGCTATGCAACCTTATTGTAACGTTTACTGTATGTCTTTTCTGCCCATAAAGATAGTGAAATATGTGATACACACGAAAACATTTGTACTATAATTTATCCCAGAATGTTAAACTTATTTTGTAGTGGTTCTAGTCATAACTTTAAAAAATCATAGTAAAAAGCTTTCAAAGATTGACCACATGTTTATAGCAGTTCACTGATAGGAAGATTTAAAATAGATTCAAAATGGAAAAACAATGAAATCATTATTCTTTAGTTTCGTGTTTTGAGTTGAATGGCATTGTGACATTACAGGAAATTGCTTGTTCTGGATTTCCGTTGGTGAATCATTGACAAAAATAAATTCCCTCGAATGACAAATGCCAGAGGTAATTATTTTTTGTTGAAGAACAGATTTTAAACTTAAACACTATTTCTAATTCTAAAGCTTAAAGTTTTTAGTTTTCAAAATCATAATTAGATGTTGCTTAAGATTTTTTCGGATAGTTTGTTAAATTAGCCAAGATAGATATTTTATATTCTTTTCTTATTTCGCTTTCTTTCACTAAAAGTGTTTTTCTCTTCTCCATTTCTTTTAAAAAAAACAACAACATAAGAACTAAATTGTAATAATTAGATCTTTTATGTGTTCAATGTTAATTGAATATATATGCTTATATGTACAAAAAATTTGAGAATAACGTATCAAATAAAAATTTGACAAATTGTTTACGAATAATATTGACTTTTTTCTTACAATTTCAGCTTTACATGAAAATAAGCCACTCAAAATTAAACTTTTCTGAAACATGCACGCTGTATAAAACAAAACGAAAAATATACCCAGTCCTCTCTGTCTAGTATGTATTCCTATTCTGAATTATTCAATAACTACAAAACTGATGTAACGACAATCAAGCACAACAAAAATACACACGCGATGTTGTGCAGTCACGACATTTTCGTCTCACAAACAAAAATTATGCACATACTATTTCTAGACACGTGGGTCATAAAGTAGAACGATAGGCACGACAGCCCGGAAAGTCTAGAATTTTCTAAGTCATTCGGTCGTTTACCGCTATCTTTTCATTAACTTTTCTATTTTCATTTCCTTCGGTATTTTACTGGATAGACAGAATAAATAAGCATTAAACAAATAATTTGATTGACTAATATAAAAATAAGAAAGGCCATGGTAAAACCCAATGGGTAAAGTCACGAGCTTCATAGACGAGACTATACAAATTGAGCAGTGCTTCAAGTTAGATTAGCCGTGTAGAATATGAGGAATTGTTGAATGTTAAAGGACATGAAAAATTAATTTGAAATAAATACTGTAAAACAATTCAAGCAATCATCTATTAGCAATAAAAGTTATTAAATTCAGACTCAATTTTTCTTTAGTTACTATGTGCTTAGGAATTTAGAACATTTTAGTACGTAATATCCATTTTGATTACATTTATTTTTCTCCAAACGATTTTTTTTTTATATTCTGCATGTATTATTTTTATTCAAATTTAATTTAAAAGTCACAGTGTTTAAGATTTATATTTTTGTCGTATAATGTAATCTCATTCAGATTTTTGATTATTTCGATAATTTACGTACTTAAAAATTTCATAACAGAAATTTTTTTTTTTTTGAGTTTTTTTTAGAAGAAAATTACGCTCCAAAATTCAGTTCCTTTTTTTATTTCTATTTTTGATGCAAATCAGGAACTCTATCAAATTCTTCATTTTATATTTTAACATTAGTAGAAATTTCGCTAAAACTTTATTTTATATATTTAAAATCATTATGTGCAATTTAGCTATTCATTATATAAAAACGTCAACAAAATTTAATATCTCAAAAGAATTACAGATATATATTTTTTAAAGAAAAATGCCTACTATACGAAAACACATGATATAAATTATTTGTAAAAAATTTCAAGACAATAAATAAAAAAAAAAAACTTTAGCATTTTGTGTCCTCTGCTCCTTAAATGGAACAAAGTCTTAAAATCCTCACACAGTGTGGCGTGGAAGCTATGAGAACAAGGTATGTGCTTAAGAGTCATTCTAATTACTTAATCATGATTTAAAATTAGGTGGTTTGTCGTCAATTGTTATCGTGGAGCTACAAAGTGACTTTAATTCAAACCAAATTAAAGTAAAAAGGAGGCAGGGCTTCTGTGTTCCGTAAAAAAAATAATTACTTAGTGAAATCTCCTATTTAAGAAGGGTCAAGACAAAAAAGAACAATTTTAAAAAAAAGTATCATCTTAAATATAAAATACGCTATTACGTTCAAAATATAGCAATTAGTTCAGAATAATGCTTAAAAAAATTGATATACATTAAAAGGTGCTTTAATAGCTGCCTAATTTTGACAGTCAAGTTTAGAAAACACTAGGTTGCAAAAAAAGAATAAAAATGTGCATGAGCAAGCTATTTGTACCTTAAAAAGGCACAAATACTCAAAAAATAAACATCCATCTGAGGTCTAAGCAATGAATTGCACAAGTGGAGATTTTTAAATGTCTAAAAAATACGTGTATCATTTAAACACTTTTTTTCTTGTGCCTAAGATGGGGTTTTAAGAATTTCTTTTCAGTTTCAGATGGATATTCCTCAAAAAATGTTCAAGGTATTTGCATAATAATTGAACAGAAATATTCTTTGTATACATGAAAATGTTTTGTTATCGAGAATTTTTAAAATTACATAGGCTTGAAAATATAATTATTTAGAAAGCTTTAAATTAGAAAAAGAACATTAATTTTGTTTTAAATATTTTTAGTAATTTTGGTGCAAGTTTACTAAGAAATCGGAGACAAGTTTTCAACACAGATAATTTTCTTTTAAAAGCTACTTCGAAATTTTTTTGATAAATACCAACTTAAATCATATAAAAAATTATTAATTTTTTTTGTTTAAAAATTGACTCAGAGGATTTTTTTTAGAATTTTTAAATCATAAATTGGATGTGTCATATCTTCTTAAAAATATACAATGGAATACATTTATAAACAAAACACAAAGAATTAGAATAAGAGTTCCTTTGAAATACATTAGTCTTTAGTTTGTTAAGTCCTGGGGTGTATTGTTTGATACCAATGATAAGAACTTCTAATGGATTTACTTAAAACAAGTAATATAAAAAAAAATTTTAAGTCAATTCCTACATAGATCAACAAAGAAAAATTGTATTTTAGCTGCTTTTTATTAAAGAGTTACAATTAATATAAATATGTATATACATATGACAGAATCACAACATTAAGTGGTCATTAATTTTTATTCATTATCATTAAAGTATCGTATTGTCATCCAAAACAATCGTGTATATAAAATTTTAGTTCAACTGAATGCTTTAAAACGTGAGAAAAAAAACCTTTTCAAATTTTGACACAAGTTGCCAAAAATGATGCCAACGTGGTTGTATTTGTAATTCTTTAAATAATTAGTTTTAATAAATTAAAATTTTTATTAATAAAATTAAATTATTGCATTATCATCCAAAATAATCATGTATATAAAATTTCAGCTCAATTGAGCGCTTTAAAATGTATTTTATTAACGATTGAAAATTCCACTAGGATAAATAAATAAATAAACAAATAAATAAATAAATATATGGAGAGTGAGTTAATAGTAGGAATTGAATGAAAAAGTGTATTAAACCATTTATCTCAACAATGATTATTTATTTGTAGTAACATGACATGAAACTCTCACATTGTGCAATTTGTTTTTTGCAGTACTACTTTAAATTCGAAGGGAAAAATTATTTTCACTGTATTTAAATATTATAAAAATAATAATCTGAAAGAATGTTATTTTTTAAATTAACATAATTAAGGATATAAGACATCAATTTAATATTTCCTTCAACGGAGATCTTCAAGTGATCATGAGAACTCAAAATTACGAGGTCTTTCACCAATAGACAGTGTAGAGTTGTAGAGACGCTATTGATTTAATTTCATACCCATTTTCGGGTGTTGTGAATTTTTATACTAAAAATGTTCTGAAAGATTAGGACTTCTGACTTTTTCTTCTTACATTAAACTTACGAAACATGTTAAATATAACAAAAATTGCAGACAGGAAGATGCTAACACAGCAATTCCTGTATTGCAGATATTTATTTGTTGAAATTATAGCATGCTACCAAGGGCGGCACTAGGGCCGGACCCCTGCCCGGGGAGGCAAATCTTAAAAGTGGCATTTGGATCAAATTTGAAAAATATTTATTTTATTTTATTTTTTTTTGTTACAAAAAATTTGATATATTTTCTGAAATATTTTTGGGTGTGAATTTGATATTTCATTTAATGTGTATCTTATTTTTTTATTTTGTACTCTGTATATTTAATGACAGTTTTCTTTTATGTTAGAACTTGAAGTGCTCGAGGTAGGAGCATATGTTAAAGCATGAAATTTAATATGCATGCACATCTTTCACTAGTAACTTTCTCCCCATCCCAGAGTGAGATCACAACGGACATTCCTTTCACCTTTATAATGCCCGGTTTCAGCTATCCAAAAGGGGACAAAGTTAATAAGAGGTTTTGGTAGATAGAGAGCCACAGGAGATGTTTTATTTTAATCTTGAGTGTAGTTACAATATATATATATATATATATATATAAGTTAAAACAAACGCTTGTGATTCCCACCATTAGTAAACTATGTTTCGAAGAAATTGGCATGCTTAAATGGACGATTCCTTCTCTTGCGCTTTACTCGTTTGAAATAATGACACGTAATTATGTCCTTAATTTCGAATTATTTTGAATTTTTTAAGACTTAAAATATCGAGAGAGAGAGAAAAAAAGAGAGGGGCGGCACATTTTCCATTTTTGTCCAGAGCAGCAAAACTGCTAGAGCCGGCCCTGATGCTACAGAGAGAACTAGGATAAAATTCAGACTTTGTGGAAAGAAAAAGAAGAAAATGATTTACAATAATCCAAAGTCACCTAATTTTTTTTTAAGTATCTCAAGAAAACTTCCTTAAATCCAGAATAGTGGTCAAGGACTTGTGGCTGATGTGTCATGAGTTCGAACCCTAGTGCCAATGAAGACCCACCATGTAGAAGGGCTGATGCACGTTAAATCTGTCGAGGCTCAAAGTTCTATCGTTGGCGAGGTGTGAAAGCTCGGAGAGTAGGGTGCAAGCTCAAATGTCCTCGTCACTTGACCATAGTTGAAAATTACGAGGTTCATACCTTGTACTTTATAGTGCGACGTTAATGAACGCTCACTTGATTCCAGAAAAAGTATTTTATCCATACTTTAAAAATTGCACATTTTTTTTTTGTTTTGTTTTAAATATCACAAATATGTTTTTATGCGCTTTTCCAGTTCATATTTTTCAACTTCTACTGTTAGCTCACACTCTCTCTCTATATATATTTATCTTGTTCAAACTTTCAATCGTTAATAAAATACTGTCTATTTAACCAATCAAGTTCAGATAATTTTTTTTAAACTTGCAGTGGATGACGCTTGATGTTAATACATTTCTTCAAATATTAATTCATTAATTTAATTTAATTTAATTAATTACCGGTTTTTGACGCCAACTTAGATTCTTCTCCATTGTTGTAACAATGTAACTGCCGAATAAAAGACAAAAATTGGCGTCGAAAACCGGTTTTTCAGCCAAACCGGGTGTGCACTGTTACAACAATGCACACAAATCATGTTCTTTTTTCATTTCCTCTCTACTCTTAGTTCACTCTCTCCCTATATATATATATATCTTGTTCAAATTTACAATCGTTAACAAAATACTTTCGATTCATCCATTCAAAGTAAGAATTGGCTTAAATTTTTTTTTTTAATACTTGTTAAATATATAACTGAAAATACAGCTTACGCAATTTAAATATTTTAATCCTTAAATTGATAGTCACCAGCTTATTTAAATATGAAAAGAATTTAATATTTTGCAATGATTTTAACGAACTAAAAACTTTACAGGAAAATGTCTGCGCACTCAGTTTGAAATTGAGTTAGCCAGACAATGAAACAAAAAAGATTCTTTTCATTATATTTTAAATTCTTTCATCAAATTTACATAATTTATAGATTTTTATAACGTTGAAATAACAGTTCGTCATTAAAACTGTTTTCAAAAATCTTTCTAAGAATCTTTTTATGTTCGTATCTAACTTTCTTTGCGAAGGGTACCGTAAAAAACATACTACTTTGATGAGATGCTAGTCGGCTTAAATGGCTTCTACAGGCTTTATTAAATGCTACATTGCGAAACAGCAGAGAAGTCGTACAACTTATGAGGCAACATTTGGGAAGAATTAAAACTCAGACACAGACAAGTTAGAAAAGAATGCAGGATTATATTCTAAATATAACTATTGATTTAGAAATGTCCTTTTGAAAATATTTTGTAATTCTGGGGAGAATTTTTGCTCCGACTTGCAAATTAATTAATTTGTCTGAGAGCAGAACTTTTATTGAAGGTCAAAGTTTATATGTAGCAATTTATTAAATTTTTATATAAAATTATGTTTATTATTTATCAAATGATGTATAATAAAATTACATGCTTAAAAAAAGAAAGGTAGACAAGGGAAAATGTGTAGTTATTTGGGAACTTATAATTATTTATAAATTAATACATTGTCTTATGAACGTTATAGTGCTAAACTTTCAAATTCACTCTCCTTTTTAAAAATTAAGCATATATCATTGTAAAAAGAATTTCAAAACTCATTTTTAACACCCTTTTACAAGTTTTGCTTGTATGTAACGGAATCTTTGAACTTAATTTTCACCCATTTTAAAAGGTCAGATAAATTCGAAATTTTGCTCTCTTGTCCAGGACCGAGGACAATACAATAATTTCATAATTTGGTTCCATTGTCCTGATCAGGATCATCAGGACTAACGATTTCCCATTTTCAGGTCCCATCCCACATCTGGCGACTGATTCCAGATCCCTTTTCCAGATTTGGCGACTAAAAGATTAAGTTATACCTTAGTTCGATTAACTTAAAAGGGTGTTCTTTAGTTTTTTTAAACTGTTTCAAAACGAGTTTTATTATGTGTATACTGAAAAATTGTTTCATTTGTAAAGTTGCTACTGCAGTGCTTCTCCAACTTTCTATACTTGCGACCCAATTTTCAATCATAGTTTTCATCGCCCCTCCCTCCATATAATAACAATGTATTGAATTCAATAATAATATACTATGACGTAAAGTTACATTTTTTACGACTTTAATTATAAACGGTACAAATTATCAAGAAAGGTATTAAATTTTGTATTTAATTTTATAGCATGCCCATATGGAGAATGGTAATTATTAAACTTATTCTTAATTCAGTACTGTTAAATCAATTATGAAATACATTGTGCAGTACTGATACATTTATAAGTGTATTATATCAGTGCATTAGCGCACACAGGAATTTTTCAAGGGGGGGGGGGGCCCGGGGTTGAAAGTTCACCATTCCTGTATCATGCTATTTTTGATTTTGCCTATTTTCAGGAACAAAACACAGTAAAAAACTAATTATTGAATAAATAATTAGCATTAATTAATAAAATTAATCATTAATAACAAATATTTAATTAAATTTTACGCATTATATACTTAGAATTATAAGTAATCGTAAAAAAATCAAGGGCTTTGGGGGGGACCGGACCCCTAGGGCCCCCCCCCCCGTGGGGGGGGCGCGGGAGGAGGGTAAATGTGTATTTTATTGTGG